>CAUYQU010010454.1:0-47099 GCA_963574635.1 Cheracebus regulus | reverse complement strand
AAATATTTACAGAACTCTCCTCCCACAAATCCACAAAACATACATTTTTCTCAGTATCACATTATACCTATTTTAAAAGTGACCACATAACTGGAAGTAAATCACTCCCCAGCAATTGCATAGCATTTCACAGGTTTAAATTAAATATTGGTTGGCTGCTTATTTGTTATTTTCCTCCCCTATTCCTTCCTGTCTCCATTGTTAAACACAATTATTGGCATAAAAGAGGTTTTTAATGCCCATTTTTAGAGTATTCTAGCCTGGGCAATAAAACAAGAATCCCATTCTCTCTCCCTCTTTCTCTTCCTCTTTCTTTCTCTCTTTCATTCTTTTTTTCTTTCTTTTGCAGTTTCTTTCTCCTTTTCTCTCTTTTTCTAAAATCTCTTCCTCTTTCTTTCTCTCTTTCATTCTTTTTATATATTAAAAAAAAAAAAAGTGAGATCTAATCAGCCCCTACCTGCTCCAGCTTCAGTCACTGCCTGCCTATGACCCCTGGGTCCAGATGCCTGGGGCCAGAGTGCCCAGTCCAGCCCTTTGGATCCGTGGAAACAATAAGAGGTAATAAAATAATTATTATTTTAAGCTACCTAATTTTGGGGTGATGCATTACACAGCATTAGATCACCAGAACAACAGTGTGTAGCAAATCTGGGGGTGGGGGTGCGATGACTTGCCCTGACAGAGGGGTGAAGTGCTGGGTCAGCCCACCTGGTTTCTGCTGGTTCTACCCCCTGGGAAAATCTCCGTTCTTCATGGCCCTGGCTCTGTCCTCAGGTTGTCCCTTGTCCCTCAGCCCTCATGGTCCATCTGAGGAGGTGTCTGTGGTTAACACTCGTTAAAGGCTACCCACTGGCAGCCACTTCCGGGGGATGCATTTGGGATCCAAAATGTTTGAGTTTTGTGCAACAGGTGTGGTTTTTTTTTGTTAGTTTGTTTTGGTAACATAATTTCCTGAAATTGTAGCCATCCTGTCAATTCTCAAGCATAAGTTACTATACCTAAAGGTCTTACACATATTATTAAGCCTAAAAACTGTCCTATTTTGCATATTGGCCTCTGTGTTCCGATGATTGCCCCCTAAATCTCAGATTAATGGTAGCTTGAAGGGGAAGACAACTGTGTTAATCTGATCTTTGCTGGTAGTCTTGCACCATTGCAGTGACAAACCTTTGAAACTATTTGAGGTGGGATCTTGCTTTGCTGCCCAGACTGGTCATGAACTCAAAGGAGGTTTGAATAATCTTCCCATCTCGGCATCAGGTGTGTGCCACCATGCCCATCAGTCACAATGCTCTTACAGAAGATGCTTGAGAAAAGTTTGGGGCCACAGTATTATCTCCTGCTGTTCAGCAGTTACCATCTTAATTGCTTCAGTTTCAATTAGAGAAACAGTTGGCCTTTTCAAGCCAGCAGTCTCCAAATAATAAAACTCTCAGTCAGCTTTTCTATTCTTGCTTTTTTGGGGTCTGGACCCTAAGCAGAGAGTGTATTCTTTGCTAGAGTAGTATGTGTTATTTCCTTTTTTTTTTTTTTTTTTCAGATAGGGTCTGGAATGCAGTGGCATAATCCTGGCTGACTCCAGCCTCTGCCTTAGGGGCTCAAGTAATCCTCCTATCCCAGCCTCCTGAATAGCTGGGACAACAGGCACGCGCCACCACACCCAGCTAATTTTTGTGTTTTTTGTAGATGTGCGGTTTGCCATGTTGCCCAGGCTGGTCTCAAACCCCTGGGTTCAAGTGATCTGCCTGCCTCAGCCTCCCAAAGTTCTGGGATTACAGGCATGAGCCACTGCGTCCAGCCTTAACTGCTTTCTATGGCACAATAGGGAGCTATCTGACTAAGTGCTTCGCAGGTACTAATGGTTACCAGCTTTCCAGCCTGCAGTGAGCATATCCTTTCTAATAACTGCCTAACCCACTTCTCCTAAGCCAATGCTACTTTTTTTTTTTGAGACAGGGTCTCACTTTGTTGCCCAGGCTGGAAAGCAGTGGCACAGTCCTGGCTTACTGTAGCCTCTGCCTCCCAGGTTCAAGTGATCCTCTTGCCTCAGCCACCCAAGTGGCATGTGCCACCATGGCCAGCTAATTTTTCTATTTTTTAGTAGAGACAGGGTTTCACCATATGGCCCAGGCTGGTCTTGAACTCCTGAGCTCGAGTGATCTGCCCACCTCTGCCTCCCAAAGTGCTGGGATTACAGACATGAGCCACATGCCTGACCTCTAGTTTATTTTTTTCAGATAGGGTCTCACTCTGCCCCAGGGCTGGAGTGCAGTGGCATGATCACAGCTTACCGCAACCTTGACCTCCCGGGCTTAAGTAGTCTCCCACCTTGGCCTCCCAAGTAGCTGAGACCCACAGGCATACACCACCATGCCTGGCTTATTGACTTCCTGTTTGCTTGCTTGCTTGATTGATTGATTGACAGAGTCTAGCTCTGTTGCCCAGGCTGGAGTGCAGAGGCGCGATCTCAGCTCACTGCAACCTTTACCTCCCAGGTTCAAGAGATTCTCCTGCCTCAGCCTCCTGAGTAGCCGGGATTACAGGCGCATGCCGCCACACCCAGCTAATTTTTGTTTGTTTTTTAGTAGAGACAGGGTTTCATTGTGTTAGGCATACTGGTCTTTAAATCCTGACTTGGTTATCTGGGTGCCCCGGCCTCCCAAAGTGCTAGGATTATAAGCGTGAGCCACCACACCCGGCCTTTTTTTTTTTTTTGAGACCAAGTCTCGCTCTGTCACCCAGGCTGGAGTGCAGTGGCCAATATCTGGTCACTGCAAACTCTGGCTCCCAGGTTTAAGCCATTCTTCTGCCTCAGCCTCCCAAGTAGCTGGGACTACAGGCATTTGCCACCACGCCCAGCTAATTTTTGTATTTTTAGTAGAGACGGGGTTTCACCACATTGGCCAAGATGGTCTCGATCTCTTGACCTTGTGATCCACCTGTCTTGGCCTCTCAAAGTTCTGGGATTACAGGTGTGAGCCACTGTGCCCAGCCTACTTTCTTGTCTTCTTTTGGACTGTTTTAGTTTTTTTTCCGCCTTTCATTCCTTTTCTTTCCTGTCTACTTGTTTGAAATTAACTTCTATTCTATTAGTATTTAAACTAAAAATTTTAGCATGAACATTGAATTTATTTTAATTTTAAATATTTTAATTCTTTTTAAAAATTTGGCTGGGTGTGGTGGCTCATGCCTGTAATGCCAGCACTTTGGAAGGCCAAGGCAGGTGGATCACCTGAGGTTAGGAGTTCGAGACCAGCCTGGCCAACACAGTGAAACCCTGTCTCTACTAAAAATACAAAAAGTAGCTGGGGGTCGTGATGGGCGTCTGAAAGCTCACCAACTCAAGAGGCTGAGGCTGGGGAATCACTTGAACCTGACGGGCGGAGGTTGCAGTGAGCCGAGATCACGCCATTGCATTCCAGCTTGGGCAACAAGAGCGAAACTCTGTCTCAAAAAAATAAATACATAAATAAATAAATACAGGCCAGGCATGGTGGCTCACACCTGTAATCCTAGCACTTGGGAGGCTGAGGCGGGTGGATCATGAGGTCAGGAGTTCAAGACCAGCCTGGCCAACATAGTGAAGCCCCATCTCTACTAAAAAATACAAAAAAATTAGCCGGGCATAGTGGCACATGCCTGTAGTCCTAGCTACTCAGGAGGCTGAGGCAGGAGAACTGCTTGGACCCGGGAGGTGAAAGTTGTATCGAGCCAAGATTGTGCCACTGCACTGCAGCTTGGGCAACAGAGTGAGACTTTGTCTCAAAAAAACAAAAACAAAAATTAGCTTGGTGGGCCGGGCGCGGTGGCTCACTCCTGTAATCCCAGCACTTTGGGAGGCCTAGGTGGGCAGATCATGAGGTCAAGAGATTGAGACCATCCTGGCCAACATAGTGTACGTAACCCCATCTCTACTAAAAATATGAAAATTAGCCAGGTGTGGTGGCATGCGCCTGTAATCCCAGCTACTTAGGAGGCTGAGGCAGGAGAATTCACTTGAACCCGGGAGGTGGAGGTTGCAGTGAACCGAGATTACGACACTGTACTGAAGCCTGGCAACAGACTCCATCTCAAAAAAAAACAAAAACAAAAACAAAAAAACATTAGCCTGGTGTGGTGTTGAGGGCCTGTAATCCCACGGGAGGCTGAGGCAGGAGAATCGCTTGAACCCAGGAGGCAGAGATTGCAGTGAGCAGAGATCGCGCCATGGCACTCCAGCCTGGGCAACAAGAGCAAAATTCCGTCTCAAAAACAAAACAAAACAAACAAACGAAACGAAGGAACAAATAAATCTGTACCTGGTTGTACTCAGTTGGTCGTAAACATCACTGCACTTGGACCAACCTTAACTTTTTCCTTTATAATCTTTTGCATTGATTTCTAACAGTGGAATATGAGGGCCCACCTGCTCCATCTACTCATCCTTCACTCATTTCCCTCGTATAATTATATAAAAATGTGGGTTAAGGGACTATTCAGAATTTACATTCTCTTGATTATATAAATGAGTCACAGATGAGTCACTATGATACTTTTCCTTCCTTGAAATGCTTTTTTGGGCTGCGTGTGGTGGCTCAAGTCTGTGACCCCAGCACTTTGGGAGGCTGAGGCGAGTGGATCACTTGAGGGGAGTTTAAGACCAGCCTGGGACTGGGGAGGCGGGGGCGTTAAAAAAAAAAAAAAAGAGGCCGGGCGTGGTGGCTCATGCCTGTAATCCAAGCACTTTGGAGGCCAAGGTGGGCGGATCACCTGAGGTCGGGAGTTCAAGACCAGCCTGACCAACATTGTGAAACCCCATCTTTAAAAAAAAAGAAAAAGAAAAAGAAAAAAAAAAAATACCAGCCTGGCCAACACGGTGAAACCCCGTCTCTACTAAAACATAAAAACTAGCTGGGCGTGGTGGTGGGTGCCTCTGCAACCTCCGCCTCCCGGGCTCAAGCGATTCTTCTGCCTCCGTTTCAGGAGTAGCTGGGATTGCAGGCACGCACCACCACCATGCCCCCTAGTAGAGATGGGGTTTCACCATTGTTGGTCAGGGGAGTCTCGAATTCCTGACCTCATGATCTGCCCGCCTTGGCCCCCAAAGTGCTGAGATGACAGGTGTGAGCCACTGCACCCAGCAACACCTTGCTTCTTGCCTGTGTGGGACCCTATTTCCCAGATTTCACTGGATCTCAGTCTTGATTTACTGTTTTGCTTTTTGCTGAACCAAACCTCCAGGTTACTTTTACTCATTCTTTTCTCTCTCTCTCTCTCTCTTTCTTTCTTTGTCTCTCTCTCTCTTTTTCTTTCTTTCTCTTTCTCTTTCCCTTTCTCCCTCCTTTCTTATACATGGTCTCACTCTGTATCCTGGCTCAATACAACCTCTGCCTCCCAAGTTCAAGTGATTCTCTGGCCTCAGCCTCCCTAGTAGCTGGGATTACAGGTGACTACCACCATGCCCAGCTAATTTTGTGTTTTTAGTGGAGACGAGGTTTCACCTTGTTAGCCAGGCTGGTCTCAAACTCCCGGCCTCAGGTGATCCGCTTGCCTCAGCCTCCCCAAATGCTGGGATGACAGGCGTGAGCCACTGCGCCTCCCGGTTCAAGAGATTTTCCTGCCTCAGCCTCCCATGTAGCTGGGACCACAGGCATGCGCCACCATGCCTGACTAGTTTTTTTTTTTGTATTTTTAGTAGAAACGGGGTTTCACCATATTGGCCAGGCTGGTCTCGAACTCCTGACCTGGTGATACGCCTGCTGCACCACCCAAAGTGCTGGATTGCAGGCGTGAGCCACTGCTCCTGGCCATCCAAGCCTCTAGTTTTCTTTGAGAAGGTTATTCTAGCCCAACCTGCCCAGCTAATTTTTGTGTTTTTTAGTAGAGATGGGGTTTCACTATGTTGGTCAGGCTACTGTTGAACTCTTGACCTCAAGTAATCTCCCCAACTCGGCCTCCCAAAGTGTTGGGGTTACAGGTGTGAGCCACCATGCCTGGCCAGATACTATCACTAGTGTCTCATATAAACAATGTTGATTTAGCTTTACCCACAAATTTGCTAATTTTTTTTCACACCAATTATTGCCTCACAAACCTTCCTTCTGGGATAATTTTATTTTTCTAGAAGCAAATCCTATAGTTCTTTTATAGTTCTTTTTTTTGAGACAGAGTCTGTCACCCAGGCTGCAGCACAGTGGCTCACTGTCAACTGCAACCTCCACCTCCTGGGTTCAAGCAATTCTCCTGCCTCAGTCTCCTGAGTAGCTGGGAACTACAGGTGTGCACCACCACACGCAGCTAATTATTTTTATTTTTAGTAGAGATGGGGTTTCGCCATGTTGGCCAGGCTGGTCTCATACTCCTGGCCTCAAGTGATCCGCCCACCTCAGCCTCCCAAAAGTGCTGGGATTATAGGTGTGAGCCACCACACCAGGCCTAAATCCTATAGTTTTTTAGTGAAGATATGCTGGTAGTAAACTTTCTCAGCTTTTGTTTGTGTAAAATGTCGTTGTTTCATCTTCATGTATAAATATATTAGATATGAAATTCTGAATTGGTGAATATATTCTCCCAGCACATTGATGATATAATTCTACTGTTGGGCTTTTTCACTGTTGCTGTACAGAAGTCAGATATCAATCTAATTGCTATTTATTTTTTTAAATTTTTCTTCTTCTTTTTTTTTTTTTTTTTGAGTTGGAGTCTCGATCTGTCACCAGGCTGGAGTGCAGTGGCTTGATCTCGGCTCACTGCAACCTCCGCCTCCCAGGTTCAAGCAATTCTCCTGCCTCAGCCTCCCGAGTAGCTGGGACTACAGGTGTGTGCCACCCCTGGCTAATTTTTGTATTTTTAGTAGAGATGAGGTTTCGACATGTTGGTCAGGCTGGTCTCAAACTCCTAACCTCAGGGGATCCGCCCACCTCAGCTCCCAAAGTGCTGGGATTACAGGAGTGAGCCACCGTGCCCGGCCTCTAATTGCTATTTCTTTGTAAGTCTTTTTTTCCCCCCAGCTGACGGATGATTATAATACCTTATTTTTGTTTCTGATGTTCTACAGTTTCAGCATAATGTGTCTGGGTATAGATTTATTTTCATATGTCATGCCTGAGCTTTGTTGGGATTCCTGAAACTGAGTATTAATGTCTCATCAATTTCAGAGTACCATTAGCCACTAACTCTTTTTTAGAGTTGGAGTCTCACGCTATTGCCCAGGCTGGAGTGCAGTGATGCCATCATGGTTCACTGCAGCCTCCAACTCCTGGGCTCAGCCTCTCTAGTAGCTGAGATTACAGGCATATGCCGCTGTGCTCTGCCTTTTTCTCTTTTGAAGTGATGTCACACTTACATAAAAGTTGCAAGTGTAGTCCAAAAGACTTTTTTTCCCCCTGAATCATCTGAGGGTAAGTTGCCAACTTAATTGCTCATTATCCCTGAATACTTTAGTGTACATTTCCTAGAAAAAAAGACATTCCATTACATAACTAGAAGACAAGCATACAAATCAGAAAATTAAGCGTTACATTATTACCATCTAATCCTCAGATTTACCAACTAGTCTCATGTTGCATTTAGTTGTCACGTCTTTCTAAATTCCTTTAGCCCAGAAGAGTTTCTGATCTTTCCTTGATTTTTATGACCCTGACATTTTATTTATTTATTTATTTATTTATTTATTTTTGAGACAGAGTCTTGCTCTGTTGCCCAGGCTGGAGTGCAGTCGTACCATCTTGGTTCACTGAAACCTCCATCTCCTGGGTTCAAGCGATTCTCTTGCCACAGCTTCCCGAGTAGCTGGGATTACAGGAACCTGCCACCACACCCAGCTATTTTCTGTATTTTTAACAGAGTCAGGTTTTCACCATGTTGGGCAGGCTGGTCTTGAACTCCTGACCTTGGGCAATCCACCCAGGTCAGCCTCCCAAAGTGCTGGGATTATAGGCATGAGCCACCTCACCTGGCCAGACCCTGACATTTTAGAACATTACAGGCCAGTTATTTATGTATGTATTTATTTGTTTGTTTATGACAGAGTCCTGCTCTGTCACCCAGACTGGAGTGTAGTGGCACCATCTTGGTTCACTGCAACCTCCACCTCCTGGGGTCACGCGATTCTCCTGGCTCAGCCTTTTGAGTAGCTGGGACTACAGGCATGTGCCACCATGCTCATCTAATTTTTGTATTTTTAGTAGAAATGGGGTTTCACCACGTTGTTTAGGCTGGTCTCGAACTCCTGACCTCAAGTGATCTGCCTGCCTTGGCCTCCCAGAATGCTGGGATTACAGGCGTAAGCCACCATGCCTGGCCCAGGCCAGTTATTTTGAATGGCCCCTCAATCTGGATTTGTCTGGTGTTGGATTCAGGTTATGCGTCACTGGCAGGGGTAGCACAGTGATGCTGTGTTATTCTCAGTGTGCTGTATCAGATGGCACACAGTTTTACTTTGTCTCGTCTTTTCATGATAATAAGGGTTGAGTGGGCAGGGTACAGATAGAATAATATTGGCCCTGATTGATAATTGCTGGAGCTGGCCGAGGATTACCTGGAGGTTCATTTTACTTTTCTGTTTACTTTTCTGTGTTTGAAATTTTTCAGAATATTGAAATATTTTTTAAAATTGGAAGCAAAGATATTTAAAATATTTTACCTAGCATATTAAGACACACTGGTACCAAGTGGGATATCAATGATGTTCCTGTTACTGTAATGCTGGGAAGAGATGATTATTATTTTTTTTTTTTGAGACAGAATCTCGCTCAGCTGCCCAGGTTGGAGTGCAATGGCGTGTTCTCAGCTCACTGCAACCTCCCCTTCTCAGGTTTAAGCGTCCTGCCTCAGCCTCCCAAGTAGCTGGGATTACAAGCTTGTGCACCACCACATCTGCCTAATTTCTTTTTGTATTTTTAGTAGAGATGGGGTTTCACCATGTTGGCCAGGCTGGTCTTGAACTCCTGACCTCAGATGATACACCTGCCTTGACCTCCTAAAGTGTGGGGATTACAGGTGTGAACCATTGTGCCAGGCCAGGATAATCTTAAAAAAAAAAAGTTATATATATATAGTCTAGGCTCAGCCCATGGTCCACAGTTTGTGGTTTTTGTCCTAGAAAATGAAAGAGCATGGGCTGGGCACACGGGCTCATTCCTTTAATCCTAGCACTTTGGGACGCTGAGGCGGGAGGATCGCTTGAGCCCAAGACCAGCCTGGACAACACAGAGAGTCCTTAAGGGTCTCTACAAAAAAAAATATATATATATGTGTGTGTGTGTGTGCGTGTGTGTCTGTGTGTCTCTGTGTGTGTTTTAAAATTACTTTAATTAACTAATTTATTTTTTGAGATGAAGTCTCACTCTGTCACCCAGGCTGGAGTGCAGTGGTGGAATCTCAGCTCACTGCAACCTCCGCCTCCTGGGTTCAAGCAATTCTCCTGCCTCAGCCTCCTGAGTAGCTGGGACTACAGGCTTGTGTCACCACGCCTGGCTAATTTTTTTTGTATTTTTAGTAGAGACGGGGTTTCACCATGTTAGCGAGGATGGTCTCAATTTCCTGACCTCGTCATCCACCTGCCTCGGCCTCCCAAAGTGCAGGGATGACAGGCGTGAGTCACCGCGCCTGGCTGAGACACTTTTTAAATTTAGCTTGAAGGTCACAACAGTCTCCTTATTCCTTCTATCCTCTTTGCTGTTCTCATCTCCCTGATCTTTTAAGTTTCCCATGGCTCAATCCTTGGACTTTTTCTCCTTTCTTTTTTTTATTTTTTATTTTTTAAAGACGGGGTTTCACCATGTTGGTCAGGCTGGTCTTGAACTCCTGACCTCAGGTGATCCGCCCGCCTTGGCCTCCAAAGTGCTTGGGTTACAGGCGTGAGCCACCACGCCCGGCCTGACTTTTTCTCCTTTCAAACCTCTGTTGGTGATCTCATCCATTCTGACCCGGGTTTTAAATAGTATCCATAAGCCGATGACACCCACATTTGTATCTCCTTGGATGTGTAATACCTCAACATGACTGTAACTGAGCTACCGACCTAACCCCTAAAACATGCTTCTCCAGCCAGGTGTGGTGGCTCACACCTGTAATACCAGCACTTCTGGATCACGAGGTCAGGAGTTAGAGACCAATCTGACCAACATGGTGAAACCCCATCTCTACTAAAAATACAAAAATTAGCCGGGCTTGGTGGCGTGCGCCTGGAGTCCCAGCTACTCAGAAGGCTGAAGCTGGAGAACCGATTGAACCAGGACCTGGGAGGCGGAGGTTGCAGTGAGCCAAGATCGTGCCATGGCACTCCAGCGAGACTCTGTCTCAAAAAAAGAAAAAAAGTGGCCGGGCGTGGTGGCTCACACCTGTAATCCAAGCACTTTGGAGGCCAAGGCGGGCGGATCACCTGAGGTCGGGAGTTCAAGACCAGCCTGACCAACATGGTGAAACCCCGTCTTTAAAAAAAAAAAAAAGAAAGAAAAAAAGCGTGCTGCTCCTGTAGTCTCCTCAGCCCGAGAAATGGCAACTACCTCCTCAGCCCCCATTCTTTGGAGTCTTTTTCTTTCTCCCACACCCTTCCAACCCTTTTAAAAAGTAAGTCAGGCCACCATGTCTTCTGTCTCCTTTTGATGGCTTCGTATCCCACTCTGAGAAAACGCCAGAGACCTTTCCATAGCCTCCATCTCACTCCTCCCACCCCTTTACTGCTCTGGAACCCACACCCGTCTGAGGACTTCGTATTTGTTCTTTCTTCCTGGAATGTTCTTGTCCCAGATAGCTGCATGGCTCACTCCCTCATTTCCTTCGGGCCTTTAACCACCATCTTCTCGGAAAGGCTTTTACTGTCCTCCCTATCTAAAACTGCAACCCTCCCACACTTCCTATCATCCTTCCCTGCTTTTTTAATTGTTTTTGTTTTGAAATTAATATACTTTATTTTTTGCAGCATTTTTAGGTTTACAGAAAAATTGAGCACAAAATGGAGCTCCCACATATCCTCTTTCTCCAGTTTCCCTATTGTTATTATTTTGAGACAAGGTCATGGTCTGTTGCCCAGGCTGGAGTGCAGTGGTGTGACTACAGCTCACTGCGGGCTTGACCTCCAGGGCTCAGGTGATTCTCCCGCCTCAGCCTCCCAAGTAGCTGGGACCACAGGTGTGCACCACTATGCCAGGCTATTTAAAATTAAGTTTTTTGTACATATGGGGTCTCTCCATGTGGCTCAGGTGACTCTATTATTTATTAATATCTTGCATTAGTGTGGTACATTTGCTATAACTGATGAACCAATATGGATACATTATTCTTAAGAGACAGGGTCTCACGTTGTTGCCCAGGCTCCAGTGCCGCAGCAGGATCACAGCTCACTGCAGCCTCAAACTTCTGGGCTCAGCGGACTCTCCCGCCTCGGCCTCTTGAGTAGCTCGGACTACAGGTGTGCACCACTGTGCTCGGCTAATTTTAAAGTTTTTTGTTGATCCTTCCGCCTTGGCCTCCCCAAGTTCAGGGATTATATGTGTGAGCCACCATGCCATACCTGGATACATTATTTTGTTAACAAAAGCCCATAGTTTAAAGTTCACTGTGTTACACATTCCATGGCTTTTGGCCAATGAAAAATGCCATGTATCCATGATGACAGTATCCTACAGAATCGTTTCAGTGGCCTAGAGTCTCCTGTGCTCCCTTTATTCATCCCTCTCCCTCCACCTGAACCCTTGGCAACCACTGATCTTTTGACTCTCTCGGTTGGCCTTTTCTAGAAGGCCACACAGCTGGAATCATTCAGCATGCAGGCTTTTCAGAATGGCTTCTTTCACCTGGTCACATGCACTAAAGACTCCTCTGTGTCTTTTCATGGCTTGATAGCTGGGCTTTATCTTATTCCTCGGCGGCATCATTTCTAATAGTGATTGTCTGTCTTCTCTTTAGGAATGTGTGTTTCATGACGCGGCTTCTTGTCTGCTTTGTTCACTGCTGCATCCCCAGTACCACCCTTCCACGGTTGTGGTAAAGAATACATGAGTTATTAATAATACACATGAAGTTTATCTTTTTTTTATGTGTGTGTTTCTTGCGACAGGGTCTCGCTGTCTCCCAGGCTGGCGTGCAGTGGTGCGATCCCGGCTCACTGCAGCTTTGACCTCATGGGCTCAAGCGATCCTTCCATCATAACCTCCCAAGCAGCTGGGATCACAGGGACCTGCCAACACCTCAGGCTAATTTTTTTTTCAAAATATTCTGTAGAGGCAGAGTCCTGCTATGTTGCACAGCCTGGTCTCCAGGCCTCAAATGAGCCACCCACCTAGGCCTCTCAAAGTGCTAGAATTACAGGTGTGAGCCACCCATAATATTATGTGTATATGAGTAGTAATTGTTATCTGTATAGGAAGACCAGAAGAAGAGGTAGAAATGTAATGTCTGCTGGTTACGTTGGGTTAGGGACCCTTAATTAGCTGTTCAGAGAAGGAAGAGCACTTGAGCTGGAGCAACTGGGAGCAAATGCAGGCAGACTGAGCACACAGGATGCAAGTCTCTGGGAGAAAGGGCACACGAATCCCGACTACCAACTACTTTATAAAGCATGTTTACAATTTTTTTTTTTTTTGAGACGGAGTTTTCCTCTTATTGCCCAGGCTGGAGTGCAATGGCACGATCTTGGTTCACGGCAACCTCTGCCTCCCAGGTTCAAGCGATTCTGCTGCCCCAGTCTTCCAAGTGGCTGAGATTACAGGCGCCAGCCACCACGCTCAGCTAATTTTTGTTTTTAGTAGAGACGGAGTTTCAGGATGTTTGTCAGGCTGGTCTTGAACTCCCGACCTCAGGTGGTCCACCCACCTCAGCCTCCCAAAGTGCTAGGATTACAGGCGTGAGCCACTGCGCCTGGCCTAAACTTTTTTTTTTTTTAGACGAAATCTCACTCTGTTGCCCAGGCTGGAGCGCAGTGGCGCGATCTCAGGTCACTGCAACCTCCGCCTCCCGGGTTCAAGCAATTCTCTTGCCTCAGCTTCGAGTAGCTGGTATTATTACAGGTGCGTGCCACCACACTCAGCTAATTTTTTATATTTTTGGTAGAAATGGGGTTTCATCATATTGGCCAGGCTGGTCTTGAACTCGTGATCTCGTGATCTGCCCACCTTGGCCTCCCAAAGTGCTGGAATTACAGGCGTGAGCCACCACGCTCAGCCTCTAAACTCTTTGAATCCTCACAAAAATTGTCAGGTGGGTATTATAATCCCCATTTTAGCCATAAAAAAACAGGGAGGTTGAGTGACTTGCCCAATGCCACCATAGGGGAAGTGGTGGCCCCAGGATTCCCATCAAGAAGTTCTCATTCATACTTTAAGCAGGGAAACTCTCAGCTCGCGAAGGGGAGTCCTGGTTCTGGTGTCCTGGGACTCCTGGGCAGGGTAACAAAACCACTTCTTTTTTTTTTTTAGACGGAGTTTCTCTCTTGTTACCCAGGCCGGAGTGCAATGGCACGATCTTGGCCCACTGCAACCTCTGCCTCCTGGGTTCGCCCAGGCGCAGTGGCTCATGCCTGTAATCCCAGCACTTTGGGAGGTTGAGGCGGGTGGATCATTTGAGGTCAGGAGTTCAAGACCAGCCTGGCTAATATGCTGAAACCCCATCTCTACTAAAAATACAAAAATTAGCTGGGTGGGTGGTGGCATGCACCTGTAATCCCAGCTACTCAGGAGGCTGAGGCAGGAGAATCGCTTGAGCCTGTGAGGCAGAGGTTGCAGTGAGCTGAGATCACGCCACAGCACTCCAGGCTCACGTCTGTAGGATTGCTTGAGACCAGCCTGAGCAACATGGCGAAATCCCGTCTATACAAAAAATTTAAAAATTAAGGCTGGGTGTGGTGGCTCATGCCTGTAATCCCAGCACTTTAGGAGGCCGAGGCGGGTGGATATCCTGAGGTCAGGAGTTCGAGACCAGCCTGATCAACATGGAGAAACCCCGTCTCTACTAAAAATACAAAATTAGCCGGGCTAAGTCGCACATGCCTGTAATCCCAGCTACTCACGAGGCTGAGGCAGAATTCTTTGAACCCGAAAGGAGGAGGTTGTGGTGAGCCGAGACCGCACCATTGCACTCTACACTGGGCAACAAGAGCGAAACTCGTCAAAAAATAAAAAGTAAAAAATAAAAAATTAGTCGGACATGATGGCACTTACGTGTAGTCCCAGCTGCTCAGGAGGCCGAGGCAGGAGGATCACTGGAGACTGGGAGGTTGAGGCTGCAGTGAGACGTGATGGCACCACTGTACTCCCGCCTGGGTGACAAGAGCGAGACCATGCCTCAAAAAAAGTAATTAAAGGGAGGCCGAGGCGGGCGGATCATGAGGTCAAGAGATCCAGACCATCCTGGCCAACATGGTGAAACCCCATCTCTACTAAAAATACAAAAATTAGTTGGGCGTGGTGGTGCGCGCCTGTAGTCCCAGCTACTCAGGAGGCCGGGGCAGGAGAATTGCTTGAACCCGGGAGGCGGAGGTTGCAGTCAGCCGAGATTGTGCCACTGCACTTCAGCCTGGCGCCTGGCGACAGAGTGAGACTGTCTCAAAAAAAAAATAAAAATAAATAAATAAATAAATAAAAAACCACACTGCTAACGACTGCGTGCGCGAGGTGGCACACTGGGCTTGCAGATGAATTCTGCCAGTGAGTGCTATTAGAGCATAAGACTTTTTCTGAGCGACTCCTCCCTTTTTCCCGCCTCCAAGGGGTGGGGCAACAAAGCGCGGGAAAACTCGACCTTGACCCCACCCCCTACTCCGTGCTGGGGGCGGGGAAAAGGGGAGCTCTTAAATGGGAAATGGAGCCGGGGGTCCTCTCCAGCCTATGTTTAGGACGCCTATCAGTTGCCCCTTTAAGGCCTCTTTGGAAATAGCCCAGGCCACGCCAGCACTCCTAACGTCACCTCCCTCGCTTCCGGTCCGCAAGCCTTTCGCAACCTTTAGGTCCAGATTCCTTCCACGCTCCAAATCCCGTGCCCCGTCCAGGCCCTCCCGCAAGGGAGGAGCGACGGGTTACGCTGTCGCCCAGGACCTGGCCTGTGCGAGGACCCCATCCATCCGATTATATGGCGATTTAGACGGTGGGAAGACCGCGAGGAAATGGTCAGCGGATGACGTAATGTTTGGGGTGGCGTCCCATTCTGTGACTTCTGCACGGCTTCCAATGACAAGGGTTTAGTCTGAAACAGCGCAAACGGACCTACACCTCCACGCTCCACTCCGAGTCAATGCGGTTCTGCTCAAAGAGCCCACCGTACAGAAGCTGGATTCCTTAGATTCGCGAAAGTGAACATCAGCTTCAAGCTTCGAGCGGCCAATAGGGAGCCGGGGGCGGAGACGCACCTGGGGGCTCCCCTCTTCAGCAGGCGAGCGGCGAAGCTGGCTGGCTTCTTTCTAAGCGACAGTGGCGGAGGCCAATCGCTTTCGAGACCTGCAGATGGGGAGGACGGACCCCGGCGCAGCCAATGGGGAGAGGTATCTTCAGAGGGCCTCGGCCCCTTGCCCAATGAGCATAAGAGGACTCTGCAGGGCTAGTTCCGAGCGGCAGTACTTAAGGCCAACCCAGTGCCGGGCTAGGAGGGGCGCAGGGCTGAGCGACGGAGGCAAGGGCCAATGGCGAGTGCGAAAGCGGGCAGCCCAGACCCGGAGCGCGGAGGGAGGAGAAGGAGGGGGGAGGCTGAACCGGAGAGAAGCAGGAAGTAGCGGCGGTCGCGGGGAGGGCGGCCGTGGCGGCGGTGGCTGGAGCGGGGTAGAGACCGCCGGGTCTCGGCCCGCACCGGGAGCGGAACAAGTAAGCGTGCCTGGGGAAAATACCCGCCCTTGGCTCCGCCCCCTAGGGGGGCGGGTAAATACCCCCGCCCCTCCCCCACTTGGTCAACTACCCCCTTCTCCGCGCCGCCCCCTGGGGCGGCTTCTAGGAAGGCCCAGACACCGCCTCCGTCCATTGGGGCGGATGGGCGAAACTCCCGGCCCGTTGAAACCACAGCCCCTAGCCGGGTAAACCCCCAGGAGGGTCCTGTACCCCAAGTCCTGGCGCTCCCAGCTCGAGAGGCACCCGAAGTGCGGCCCGGGGACTGGAGGCTGCGGGATGTCGCGACCTAAAATGGTGTCCGTTCCCGGGGATGGGGGCGGGGGAACTGGGCCAGGCGGGAGCGGAACCTGCACCCTGACTGGGCGCGGGTCAGCCTCCAGGCCCGGGCAAGATTCAGGCTTGCGTCCCGGCCCCCTGCGCACCCTCCGATCAGTCTCCAGTCTCCAGAGAGCCGCCGGGAGTCCGCGGCGCGAGGAGGCTCCGCTGCGCCAGGAGGGGAGGGGACGATGTCCGAGTTGGGACCGACCCCGGCTGAAGAGCTGAGAGTGGCTCCGAGACTGCCCCCTCTCACCTCCCCTCTTTCCCACCCCCTCCCGTGTAGTCCTGGGTCCCCAGGTGCTGCGTAGCAGCTCCCAAAGGGCCTGGCCTGGCTGAGGCCCGGCCTTCGCCTCGCACGCAGGTGAGAGTAAGAAGCGTCGCACGCCTCAGTTTCCCCTGTAGTTTCTCTTGTGTACACCCCGCCCCCTCCTCGCAACCCAGGACTTGCTCCCCGCGCCGGCCCTCGGCAGATGGCAGGGACTTAATTCCGCCCGCTGCCCAGCTTGGCCGCAACCTAATCGCTGCCAACCCCTTGCCCTGCTCTGCGCTGCAGGCCCTGGGCCCAGGCAAAGGGCACTGGAGCCCCCACTCGACCTGGGCCTGTTAAGCCTCTGGCTTTTGGGGAAGCACAGAGGGAAAGGGGGCGGGGGAGCCCTAGAGACAGGACGCAGCAGTCGCGGGAAGGCCTGATCCTCCTTGGCCTTGAGCTCAGCGGCTTGCTTGGTCAACTGTGCTCTGGGTGGGTGGCCATCAGATGACCTCTAAGTCACTGGGACACCCAAGAGGGAGGTGGCCTGGGTGGGGGGCGGTTGAGTTCGCAGGTGTTTTCTCCGAGTCCCCTCTGCTCTTTGCTGTACAGCCCACTTTTCTGAGGACCTGAGCGGAAGGTAGCTCAGGCCTCTGGTCAGGAGGGAGCCCGGCTTAGGAGGGCCTGTAGAGACAAGGGGCTTTGTTTAAACTCAGAGTGTGCAGAATTAAATGGAGGGGCGGGGGAGGGAAGGACTTCCCCTTTCTCTGGTTGGTATCCTTTGACCCCAACCCCCACCTTGGTCCCAGCAGTCCCAGGTGCCGCATGCTGGGACTGTCTCCAGTTACAGGCTGAAGGCTGGAGAGGTGGGAGAACTGGCCCTGGGAAGTGGCCTGCAACCTGGGCAGGGAATAGACCCTTTAGTTGCCTCTTCCTGGATACAGAAACCCTCATGGGGAGACACTGGTAGGGGACAGACCTGGGACTTGCACAGACTCTGAGCTAGCCTCCTTGTTGGCTTAGCGCCACATCCTTCTTGTGGGATTTTTAATTTTATTTTTTGCACTTGGCCAGGTTGAGTTTAGGTGAGACTTCCTGGGCTACTGTTGCCATGGGACAGCTGAGAGGCTGAGGAGTTGGAGTTGGGATGGAGCGGGCTGAGGAGCTCAGAGCAGGAGTGATGAGGGCTGAAGGAGCCTGGCTTTTCCCCGCCGTGGCAGCTGTGCTGGATAAGCTTGTACTCTGGGAGTTTTAGCCTCCAGAGAGCAAGATGGGGAGGGGTGAAGAAGGAGGGGCTGGCTAGGGGAGCGCCAGGCACTCTGGGGAAGGTAGTGAGCGAACAGCAGGTGTTTATGACAAGAAAAGCCTAGGCTGGGGCCCTTGTGACCAGGCCGCCATCACCATTTTCCCCTCTGTCTCTTCTCTTTGTCTCTCTCTGTTCCCGTGTCTTATTCTTTCCATCTTGGTCTCTTGGGTAATTTCTTTGAGTCCATTTCTTCCTGCTGACCAAGCTAGATCTCCAGGTGCCAGTGATGGCCCCAAGTCCCTAGACTTGATCCTGCATGACCCCGACTCTTGCCTCTGACCCCAGCCCTAGAGTTCCAATGCTTATTCCTTCCCAGCCCCTCCTTGACCTGACATATTCTTGCTTGGCCCAGCTGGAACGGTAAATTGTATTCTCAGTGTGATTCTTACATGAGCAATTTCATGTCATGCTCAGAATAACCCTATGATATATAGATACTTGTGCCCTCCGTCTTTTCTTATTTTTTGAGACAGGGTGTCACTGTCACCCAGGCTGGAGTGCAGTGGCAAGATCATGGCCCACCACAGCCTCGACCTCCCTGGCTCAGGGGACCCTCCCCTGTCAGCTGGGAGGCAGGCACTCGCTGTCATGCCTGGGGGGTTTTGCCATGTTGCCCAGGCTGGTCTTGAACTCCTGGGCTCAAGTGATTGGCCTCCCAAAGTGCTGGGATCACAAGTGTGAGCCACCGCACCCGGCCATTTGTGTCTTCTTTCAAACAGCAAAATAAAAGGCACCGAAGAAGCTGGCTTGTACCGCAGGCCCCTGATGAAACTGAACGAGGGTCGTTTCTTAAGTCCTGGCGTTCGGCGTCGCCCCTTTGCACACATAGCCTTTCAGATCTCTGCGGACCCCAGAAAACCCACGAAGAATATGAATTGATTCCCTGCCGACATGAATGAGCCCTAAGCCTAGAGCACCGTGTGCATCATAAAAACAGTACCGATGATTCCATTCTGTGCTGGGCACAGAAGCAGCTGCTGAGGTGCCCTTCTTCAAGCGGTCTCCAGGGCACCAGAGCCCTCTTGCCTCCCCAAAAGTGCCCATCTGTCAGCTCTTGAAAGGAGAAGTTGTTTCCACCAGGATGCTCGCTGAGCACTGTTACCCTTCCCTGTTCCCTTTATTTTGAGATAGGGGCTTGCTCTGTCCGGGCTGGAGTGTGTTGGTGTGATCTCTGCTCACTGCAGCCTCAACCTCATGGGTTCAAGTGATTCTCCTGCCTCAGCCTCCTGAGTAGCTGGGATTACAGGCATGCGCCACCACAGCTATCTAGTTTTATGTATTTTTAGCAGAGACAGGGTTTCGCCATGTTGGCCAGGCTGGTCTTGAACTCCTGACCTCAAGTGATCCACCTGCCTTGGCCTCCCAAAGTGCTGGGATCACAGGCATGAGCCACTGTACCCGGCCCCTTCCCTGTATTTCTGAGAACTCCTTTCCCCTGCTTTCTCTGGATTTTGGTGCCTGCCAAGTTGTGGACACTAACCCTCTTCTGATTTTAGGGTTTGGCAAACCAGCCATCTCTAGCAGCTTTGTAGGACTCATGCCGTGGTGGAGGTGTACCCAAGCTGGAGTGCGTGTGGGTTCTAAGAGAATAGATATGGAGAGGCTGAGGGAAGAGCTCCAGGATCTCTCTTCCAGATGTCTCAATTTCTCCTCTTTATTCCGGTTTTCATCAGGTCTGGGACCTGCCGATATGGGGGACATGAAGACCCCTGATTTTGATGACCTCCTTGCTGCCTTTGACATCCCTGACATTGATGCGAATGAAGCCATCCATTCTGGGCCAGAAGAAAACGAGGGGCCAGCAGGCGCAGGGAAGCCACAACCCAGTGTGGGAAGTGAATCTGGAGACACAGCAGCAGCCTCTGCCGGGGACGGCTCTGGAGTTCCAGCCCCGGCCTCTGACCATGGCCTGCCGCCGACAGACATTTCTGTAGTCAGTGTCATTGTCAAGAACACTGTGTGTCCCGAGCAGTCTGAGGCCCTGGCTGGAGGCTCAGCAGGAGAGGGGGCCCGGGCTGGGGGGGTAACTAAGGAAGGGCCTGTGGGGCCTCATCGGATGCAGAATGGTTTTGGGGGCCCTGAACCTTCCCTCCCAGGAACCCCCCACTCTCCTGTTCCTCCTAGTGGGGGCACTTGGAAAGAAGAAGGCATGGAAGGCAAAGCTCCCTTGGACCTGTTTGCTCATTTTGGGCCTGAGCCAGGGGAGCACCCGGATCCTCTGCCTCCCTCTGCACCCTCTCCGCCTCGGGAGGGGGCTGCGACCCCACCTCCCTTCCCCTCTCCCTTTGAGCTGGTCCAGGAGAATGGCCCGGGCATGCAGCCGCCTGTTTCTTCCCCACCGCTGGGGGCCTTGAAGCAGGAGGGCTGTAGCCCCAGTCCTCCCCAGGGCCTCGCCCAGCAAGGCTCGGGCTCCAGCCCTGACGCCACGGGCATCCCTGGCAGCGCCTCGCCCCCCCGAGTTGCTGGGGTGCCCTTCTTCAAGCAGTCTCCAGGGCACCAGAGCCCTCATGCCTCCCCAAAAGTGCCCATCTGCCAGCTGTTGAAGGAAGAAGACGATGAGGGGCCAGTGGACAAGTCTTCCCCAGGAAGTCCCCAGAGTCCCTCTAGTGGGGCCGAGGCTGCGGATGAGGAGAGCAACGACTCCCCTGCTTCCAGCTCCTCTAGGCCCCTTAAGGTGCGGATCAAGACCATCAAAACATCCTGTGGGAACATCACAAGGACTGTCACTCGGGTCCCCTCAGATCCTGATCCACCTGCTTCCTTGGCTGAGGGGGCCTTCTTGGCCGAGGCTAGCCTCCTGAAGTTGTCCCCTGTAACACCGACCCCTGAGGGTCCAAAGGTAGTGAGTGTCCAGCTGGGTGATGGTACAAGGCTGAAAGGCACTGTGCTGCCTGTGGCCACCATCCAAAATGCCAGTACTGCCATGCTGATGGCAGCCAGTGTGGCCCGCAAGGCTGTGGTGCTGCCTGGGGCTGGCACCAGCCCTAAGATGATTGCAAAGAATGTGCTAGGTCTGGTGCCCCAAGCCCTGCCTAAGGCAGAGGGGCGGGCAGGGCTGGGGACTGGGGGACAGAAGGTGAATGGTGCCTCGGTGGTGATGGTGCAGCCTTCAAAGACAGCCCCTGGGCCAAGTGCAGGGGGCGGCACGGTGATCTCACGGACCCAGTCCAGCCTGGTGGAGGCCTTCAACAAGATCCTCAACAGTAAGAACCTGCTCCCTGCCTATAGGCCAAACCTGAGCCCGCCCGCTGAGGCTGGGCTGGCCGTGCCCCCCACGGGCTACCGCTGCCTGGAGTGTGGGGATGCCTTCTCGTTGGAGAAGAGCCTGGCGCGGCACTATGACCGCCGGAGCATGCGCATCGAGGTCACCTGCAACCACTGCGCCCGCCGCCTGGTCTTCTTCAACAAGTGCAGCCTGCTCCTGCACGCGCGTGAACACAAGGACAAGGGGCTGGTCATGCAGTGCTCACATTTGGTCATGAGGCCTGTAGCCCTTGACCAGATGGTGGGGCAGCCAGACATCACGCCCCTGCTGCCTGTAGCTGTCCCAACTGTGTCTGGACCTCTGACCTTGCCTGCCTTGGGCAAGGGTGAGGGGGCCGTCACCTCCTCCGCCATTACTACAGTTGCTGCTGAGGCCCCTGTCCTGCCGCTCTCCGCAGAGCCGCCCGCTGCCCCAGCCACCTCTGCTTACACGTGCTTTCGCTGCCTGGAGTGCAAGGAGCAGTGCCGGGACAAGGCTGGCATGGCAGCTCACTTCCAGCAGCTCGGCCCCCCCGCCCCTGGGGCCGCCAGCAATGTGAGTCACCTTTCACGGTCCTGTGGGGACAGGATCTAGGAAGGCACTGGGGGCTTAGTTAGAAGCAATGGGGACAGGCTACACCTCACAGACTTAACCTCGTTTCACCCACTCGACAGGTGTGCCCAACCTGCCCCATGATGCTCCCCAATCGCTGCAGCTTCAGCGCCCACCAGCGCATGCATAAGAATCGACCCCCCCACGTCTGTCCTGAGTGTGGGGGCAACTTCCTGCAAGCCAATTTTCAGACCCATCTCCGGGAGGCCTGTCTGCATGTGTCTCGCCGTGTAGGATACAGGTGCCTCGGACCCTTCCTCTGAGTGTAGGGTTCACGTGTCCTAGCCTCAGCCTTAGGTGGCCTTTCAAGATCCCCGTCTCCCCTGTGTATCCCTTGGCCCTGTTTTGCCTTCCTGACACCCTGATGGAGACGAGGGGAAGCGAGGCCGCCCCTGGAGCGTCAGCTCTGCCTCCGCAGCCTCCCTCGGGGAGCGGCCTCTGCACTCCCTCCGTTCTCCACGCGGCTCGGGTTCCATGGCTGATTTCCTTCGTGGAGTCCGCCCGGTCCCGGAGAAAAAGTAGGGTGCTGGGGTGGGCATGGCGGTGCATCCCTCGTTCCCACGGCGTCTCCTGCTTCCTCCCCAGGTGCCCCAGCTGTTCCGTCGTGTTTGGGGGTGTGAACTCCATCAAGTCCCACATCCAGACGTCGCACTGCGAGGTTTTCCACAAGTGCCCCATCTGCCCCATGGCCTTCAAGTCTGGGCCCAGCGCCCACGCCCATCTCCACTCGCAGCACCCCAGCTTCCAGACGCAGCAGGCCAAGTGAGGCCTGGGGGGGAGGGGGGAGGGGAGGAGGGAGGGAGGGGCGGGCGGGCTGGGCAGCGGAGGGCAGCACCCCTTCCTGCCTGATGCTCGCGCTGTCCTCACCTCAGGCTCATCTACAAGTGCGCCATGTGTGACACAGTCTTCACTCACAAGCCCCTCCTCTCCTCACACTTCGACCAGCACCTGCTGCCCCAGCGTGTCAGTGTCTTTAAGTGCCCGTCTTGTCCTCTGCTCTTTGCCCAAAAAAGGACCATGCTGGAACATCTCAAGGTACAGGAGCAGGGCATGGGGAGTGGGTGCTCGGCTGTACTGACATGGGGCCGAGGCCACGTAAGTGGGGCGCGTTGGCACAGCCCGGCCCTTCGCCACAACAGCCACCTCCCTTGTCTCCTCTCACAGAACACCCATCAGTCTGGGCGCTTGGAGGAGACTGCTGGGAAAGGGGCCGGGGGTGCCCTGCTGACCCCCAAGGCTGAGCCCGAGGAGCTGGCTGTTTCTCAGGGAGGGGCAGCCCCTGCTACTGAGGAGTCGTCCACATCTTCAGAGGAGGAGGAAGTGCCCAGCTCCCCCGAGCCCCCCCGTCCAGCCAGACGGCCCCGGCGGGAACTAGGGAGCAAAGGCCTCAAGGGTGGGGGTGGGGGGCCTGGAGGCTGGACCTGTGGCCTGTGTCACTCCTGGTTCCCTGAGCGTGACGAGTATGTGAGCCACATGAAGAAGGAGCATGGCAAGGTGGGTGGGCCTCCAGGGGAGTATCATGGCTGGGGGTGGCACTGGGACTGCCGGCGCGACAGTGGGGACGGGGTCCTGGAGCCTGGCTCTGACGTCTACCCCTGCTCTCCTAGTCTGTGAAAAAGTTTCCCTGTCGCCTGTGTGAGCGCTCCTTCTGCTCCGCCCCCAGCCTGAGGCGCCACGTCCGGGTCAATCACGAGGGCATCAAGCGAGTTTACCCCTGCAGGTACTCCTCCCCGCCTCCTCCTCCTGCCCAGCACGGGACCCTCGGCGTGTGCCAAAGCACCTTGGCACCGCAGTCGGTCTGAGCGGCCTGACCAGGTCTCCCTCTGCTCCGGCAGCCCCCCTCCTCCGGGCTGCGCCCCTGCTGCTATCCTGCCCGCTCCCATTTCAGGTACTGCACAGAGGGCAAACGCACCTTCAGCAGCCGGCTGATCCTGGAGAAACACGTCCAGGTGCGGCACGGCTTGCCGCCCGGGGCCCAGTCCCCTGGCCAGGGGAGCACACTGGCTCGGGGTCCCGGTGCCAGAGCCCAGGTAGGCAGAGGCCCGGCCCACTGTTAGGGCTTTGAGTAGGAACGTGGGAGAGACCACGGCCGCAGGAAGTGAGGGAGGGGTGCCGGGCGGTGGGGCTGGCGGCGAGGCCATTTCCTCCACTTTCCCTCAGGGGCCAGGTCGGAAACGCCGCCAGTCCTCCGACTCTTGCAGTGAGGAGCCTGACAGCACGACACCGCCAGCCAAGTCCCCCAGGGGCGGACCTGGATCCGGAGGCCATGGCCCCCTGCGCTACCGGAGCAGTGGCTCCACGGAACAGAGCCTCCTGGTGGGGCTGAGGGTGGAGGGTGGCGCCCAGCAGTGCCTCGACTGTGGCTTGTGCTTTGCCTCCCCTGGCTCCCTGAACCGGCACCGTTTCATCAGCCACAAGAAGAGACGGGGTGTGGGTAAAGCCAGTGCCCTGGGGCTGGGGGCTGGGGAGGAAGAGGCCCCTCCATCAAGGTCTGACCCCGATGGTGGAGACTCACCCCTGCCAGCTTCTGGAGGCCCACTGACCTGTAAGGTCTGTGGCAAAAGCTGCGACAGCCCTCTCAACCTCAAGACCCACTTCCGCACGCATGGCATGGCGTTCATCAGGGCTCGGCAGGGGGCTGTCGGGGACAACTAGGCCCAAGCCTGGGACTGACCTCTTGGAGGCTGGCTTTCCCTGCTGCTGCCTGGTCCCTGGGCTGGGGAGTTTCATTAACATTCACATTTTGTTAATTTCTCTCCAACCTGAAGAAAAGCTTCTGAGGATTAGTTACTTGCAACCTCCCTTTGGGTTTGGCCCTGGAGTCCTAGTAGCGTGGACCCTCCATTCCTCCTTTCTGAGCCCAACACTAATTATGCTCCTGCTGCAGAACCCCCAGTGTGGGCCTGGGGGTGGGAGGCTGGGACTTAGGTGTGCCTGCTAGACAGGTTCGGGGAAGGATTGACGGGAGTGTCATGGAGGGACACACCCCTCCACAATTCCTTCAGGCACGGACTGGAACTTTCCTCCTCTGGGCCAGGCCCTGCCCTAGTGCCCCCTCCCCACCAACTCGCTGGCACTCAAGCCCCCACCCCTGCAGTGCCTTTCACGTCTTTTTTTTTCCCCAGAAATCCGGGGGAGGGGTTGGTGGGGATGAGTCCTGTCAAGGGGGCCACGGGAGACAAGAGGACAGGCTCTCAGGAATCCTTTATTGTAGTAATACTAAATACTAACAGTGGGGGCGCTAGGGAGAACCGGACCATTAAACTGCTTGTGGTCTCATGTCCATTCAGGCCTCTTTCTGTGACTTGGACAGTGGACTTGACAGGAAGCGGGTGAGAGTCAGAACGTGGGAGGCCTTGCCTTCTCAGAGAAGAGGTGGTGGTGACCAAGACGGGCAGGGAAAAAGCTAACCTCTTTCCTTCTGCATCTTGGACACGGAGGCATCCATTCACGCCTCATCACCCATCTCCCCACCCCACTTCCCCAAAACACCTGGAAATGACACAAGTGGCTAACTAAGGACTTTATTTCAAACCAAAATGAAAAATAAAAACTTGAGCGCTCTTTTCCCTGGGTTTGGGGAAGGAGTCAGGGCAGGGAATCCCCATGGCTAGGCCAGCGCCCTCAGTACACTGGAGGGCCGTGGGAATTCCCTCCCTTGTCCGTGACGGGGAACCGCAGCAAGTGCAGGGCCCAGGCAGCGCCCGCCGGCAAGGGGAGCTTGGGCCAGGGTCGGTCCCTGGGAGGGGCAGAGCTGGGCAGCAGCATGGCCAGTGGCCAACCACAGGATCAAGTCCTAAGTACCGAGAACCTACTCTTCCCTGCTTCCTGGGCCCCAGAACGGAGTAAGAGGATGGCCTGTGGAAAGAACCCTCCAGACCCCTACAAGGAGAAGAAAGGCCCCAGTGTCCCTCACGTCCATCGCCTCTGTTCTCTGGAGGGCAGTGAGTCCTGGAGTCTGTCCGGTGGTAATACTGACACAGCGCGGGGGGGCAGGGAAGCCCCAGCAAGTCTGGACCCCACAGCTGGCTCTCCCACCCCCCGGCAAGCTCTCGCAGTTACCACATGATCCTTCGGGTTTCTTGCCTTCCATTTCCCTTGGGTGGATGGTTGGGTAGGTGGGGTTTCCTGGTTTGGGGTTTCTCAGAAAAGGGCCCTCTAGGGAGGGTGCCCTGGACCCCCCACCACTCCTGGCCTGAGGAGCGTGTCACATGATGCCGTTGGTGAGGTACTGGAAGCCGTCGTAGAGTTTGGTGGTGATAGAGCGCATGCTGCCATCCACCATCTGCTCCACCAGCAGCTGCAGCTGCTCCTCAGTCATGCTCATGTGGAACCTCTCTTTGAGGTTTCGAATGGTGCTGGAACCATGGAAGCAAGGGAGCTGAGAACCTGGGAGAGGCAGTGGGGGTTCGGGGTCACGGGCAGGACGGAGGGGCAGTGGTGCCAGCCACCGCAGGTTCAGAGCCGGGGCATCTGAAGTGCCTTTCCCTCCCACCTCAGGTCCCTGATGGTGTGGGTGCACTTCTGCTCGGGCAGGCAGAAGGAGCTGGCAGGAGCCCCTCATCATCCCACACCTAAGCCCCTCTGTAGGCGAATGCTTGTGGGCAGCGGAGGGAAGAGGACCAGCACCACGTCTCCCTCTCAGTAAGGGCGGAGGGGCCCAGAGGGCAGGCTGGGAGGAGGCTGGAGGGAGTGGGCCCTGAGCTGGGCACTTATCTGGTTGCAGGCCTCTGCCTATGCTACGTCTGACACTCACAGATGACCTGGGCCACCGTCATCATGGGGCCAGATGGGGATGATCCTGAGCAACGGCGACAACCTGTGGGGTAGGGGCAGGGACGGGGAGGAGGGGAGACTGGCAGCTCAGACCTGGGGTGCAACTGGAGCCTTGAGGAGGGGGATGAGGACAGAATGGGGTCCTGGGCAAAGACTAGATGGCAAGATTGTAGTGGAAGGAGATACAGATGGGAGGGGAAATACTTCTTAGAGTTGAAGGATGGTGGAGGACAGGGCGATCGGAGGTCAGAGTGGAATAGGGAAGACAGATGAAAGGAGACCGAGACAGAGCTGGATGGGGGTGGGGAGGTGAGGGACCAGGACGCTGTACATGGGCCTGTTTTCTCCCTAAGATGCGGAGGAGGCGGCTGCTGCTATCCGCTCCCCCCACCCCCTGGACTGAGCTCTACCAGGCTCAGGAGGAATATCCTAAAGGACAAACAAGGCACTGGACCCGAGCCAGAAACCCTCTGGGGAACCCTCCTCCCTCCTTCAGCCCGAGCAGGCGGGATCAGCTTTCTTACGCTCCGGGGCGCTGTGGCAGCTGCCCTCACCCAGCCGCACCTTGCTGCATGATCTCCACGATCTGCACCACCTTGTCCATGTGCTTCCGCGCCGCGATCAGCCCCTGCAGCATCAGCATCTTATAGTAGTTGAACATGTCGCCATCCAGGCCGCCCATCACCTGGGAAGAGAGGAGGGCTGCGTGCAAAGCGGACTTACCCAGGGGATGGTGCCTGTCCCGACTGGCCTACCAGAACTCCTCTCAGGGCCCTGTTACTTCCCCACTTCCTTATCGGGCAGGAAGCTCCCAGGAGCTCTGGCCTCACCCCAATTTACTGCCTGTTCTGTTCATCCCTCATCTGCAGGGAGCCCATCAGCTCCTCATCCCATGACAGAGAAAGAATACAGTGACCCAGAGGCACCTGTCCTTCTTGACTCACATCCACAAACTCTGTGGTCAGCTTAAAGGCTGACGTCTCAAAGCCCAGATTTCGGGGTGAGCTGGACAGGATGAAGCCAAAGTCGATGTGGATGATGTGGCCTTCTGCGTCCAAAAGGATGTTCCCATTGTGTCTGAGGAGGGGAGTGGAGGAGAGGAAGAGGGAGCAGTCAGTCTGACTGAGGCTGGCACCTCAAGCAGCAACACGCTGGCCACGTGACACCAGGCAGGGGCTCCCCTGCTGTGTTTCCTGCTGCCCGTAACTCCAGCCTCCTGTCCAGTCTCCTAGGACCTAAAGCTATCAATGGAAAGGAAATCAGAAAAGAAAACTGCTTACAAAGGCTATGGGGTCTGACATTGCTATTAACAATTTCATAAAAATAGTTTAAGATTCTCCCAATTTCCCAGAAATGGCACCTCTTGCACCCAAACTGATCCCACTCTAGTAGAGAATCCAGCAGTAAGGAAAGGGTCTCTGAGGCTGTAGCCAGCTGTCACGGAGCCATTCCGAGCCTATTTACCTGCGGGTTATTTGTAACTCCTGTCAGCCCACTGCAGGTCAGAGGCCTCACCAGAAGGGAGCAACAGCACAGGCAAGCAGGCTGAGTGGAGCTGTGGGGGCTTCAGGGGGTAAGTTCTGAATCACTTATGTAAAGGGTCTCGAGGCAGTATACAGGGCAGCTGTAGAAGAGTTAAAGGGGGATAAATCCCAGGTCTTTGTGATTCCCACATGAATGGCCAGTAGCAGAAGGAACAATTAACATGCTAAGCATGTGAGGCCTGGCCTATTCAGCATAACCGGCCTCCTCAGTGTCAACAGAGGCTTTGTCAGGCTAAGAGCTCATGGTCTGAGGGCCACCTTCTCTGGGGTTGGTTTGACTGGCCAAAAGAGGAGGGACAAAAGAAGAACCTAGTCCCACCTGATCCCACCGGGGTTCTTCCCCCTCTGGGAAAACACTAAAGATGTAGCAACCCAGGCACAATCTTGTGAGCCAGAATGGTTCTAGGAGTTGTCATGGTTCAACCGTTCATTTTATAGGTGAGGAAACAGAGGCCCTGAGAGAGGAAGTGACTTCTGTGCCAAGGTCTCAAAGCCTCTCTTTTCACTAGCAGAGTTAGCCCCAGTTGGAAAGCTGCTTTGGACTACTTTTGAAGCAGTTAAGGAGACCCTAAAACCCAACTCCAGTGTGGGGCCTCATTCACTGCTGCACTTCTTCCCAGTGGTGACGCCGCTCACGGCTCGACAACACCTGTTCTTTTCTGAGATGCTCTGAATGGCTTATCAGCTGCCTGCCCTCCTCTGCCCCTCCTTTTTTAGAGGATGCTCTCATCCTTCAGACATACTCGTTTCCTAAAGGAAAGCCCTGCCAGCTTCCCTGCCACCCACTTACTCAACCCCAGGACTGAGCTCTAGGCTCCCTGGGCCCTGAGTTCAAAATCCTGACACTTCGAGACGGTCTGAAGCTTGCGATCAAATTCCTTGTAGATAATTACATTCTCTTACAGCTCTCAAACGCAGAGCCTATGCTGGGTCCATTTGTAGGGCTGGCAGGGTGGAATGAGCACAGGTTCTAGAAGCTCCCTGACCGTTATTTCCCTCATGAGGAAACACATGTCTGACAGGGTTTTCATCTGGTTTAAGTAAAAGAACGTCAGGCCATGGCAGGCACTTAACAGATGCTGGATTTCTAAAAGCCACTCCGTTAGCTAGATTTTGTTTTGTTTAGGCAGGGTCTTGCTCTGTTGGCCTCAACCTCCTGCTCAAATGATCCTTCCACCTCAGCCTGCGAAGTAGCTGGGACCACAGCTGCGCACCACCATGCTCGGCTAATTTTTATTTTTTGTAGAGATCTCACTACGCTGCCTGGATGGCCTCGAACTCCTGGGCTCAAGCAATCCTGCTGCCCCAGTCGTGTTAACTAGATCTTCTTTTTGGGACAGTCTCCCCCTGTCGCCCAGGCTGAAGCACAGTGGCGCGATCTCAGCTCACCGCAACCTCTGCCTCCTGGGTTCAAGCAATTCTCCTGCCTCGGCCTCTTGAGTAGCTGGGATTACAGGTGTGTATCACCATGCCTGGATAATATATATATATATATATATATATATATATAAATTTATTTTTTTTGAGTCTCATTCTTGTCGCCCTGTCTGGAGTCCAATGGCGCAATCTCGGTTCACTGCAACCTCTGCCAGGTTTAAGTGATTCTCTTGCCTCAGCCTCCCGAGTAGCTGGGATTACAGGTGCCTGCCACCATGCCCAGCTAATTTTTTTTAAATTTGTATTTTTAGTGGAGATGGGGTTTCACCATGTTGGCCAGGTTGGGATGTTCCTCCCTGCAGCCTCCTCTGTCATCATTCTCCCTTGTCCTTAAAGACCCTGCTCACTCAAACCCTTACTCCTCCCAGAAATCCTCCTGACCTCAAGTGATCTGCCCACCTTGGTCTCCCAAAGTGCTGGGGTGACAGGGGTGAGCCACCATGCCCAGCCATCATTAGCTAGATTGTAATGGGCCACCATACTGCTGGAAGCCTCAGCGGCACCGGCCACTGCATTTCTGCCTTCCCAGGACAGCTGCCCTATGCCAAGGCAGAGATGGAACTCACAGGAGCATTCAGGGAAGAGACCCTAGGTCACTGTTGGGAGACACTCTTAGAAGGCAGGCCCTAGATAGTGTAATTATCTTTGGACATTTTTTGCCTCACCTATATGTGTAGTTAGGGCTCATCAAGGTCATGTGACATTGAAAAACGATGATAGCTCTGGGCAAAACAACAGATACTGAAAGGCTGTGGAAATCATAAGCTGGAATAAGAAGTGAGGAGTGTTCATGGCTGAGAGTTTCAGCTCCATCTCCTTTCTGCTCTCAGTCACTAACCAGTACCCTTAGTGCCAGGCCCTATCACCTCTCGCTTTGTTGCTAAACGCCCAGTTACACCCCCCTTTACCCACAGTGCATTCACTCACACAGACTGGATTATGCCATTCCTCTGCCTGCAAAATAAAACACCTGAGCTTCACAATGAAGGCCCTTCTTCAACTGGCCTCAGTTTACCTGACGGTCCCACCTGCTACTCTCCTGCCATGCAGTGCAATCCATGCTTTAATCACATTCAATTACTTCTTCCAGCTTGGATGTTCCTCCCTGCAGCCTCCTCTGTCATCATTCTCCCTTGTCCTTAAAGACCCTGCTCACTCAAACCCTTACTCCTCCCAGAAATCCTTCATTTCTTTGCCCTTTTACCCTAGTTCTTGTCAGTTTGCCTCCTGGCTTAATATCATGTGAACACGTCTGTCTCTGCCTAAAATATATTGTTTCCTTTTTCACATCTTTGCCATGGAGGGCAGCAGTAAGTAATTGAGAACTACACATGAAGGGACAGAGAGAATCCTGGAGAAAGGTTAGGATGAGCAGCAGAAGTCACCTACCTGTCCTTGACTTGCAGCAGGTAGCAGACCAAGCAGTAGCCAGCACAACTTTGCACAAAATTGCGCTGGGCACTGAGGAATGCCTCAGTGGTGTAACTGCCATGCTCCTGTAGGAAGTAATCGAGCAAGGAGAGCTGTGACTGTTTCTTCACCTGATGGATGGACACAGCGTTGACCACTGGTTCAATCATGCCACTGTCGGCTGAAATCACAAGAATCTTGTATGGCTTGATCCAGAGGGGCACTCGCTCCTGTTCCCAAATGGACTGTGAGGAGACATGGGGGAAACAGGACTCTCATCTTTCTCCAGACTTGAGAAGGAGGCTAAAACTTCCCCTTTTCTCCAACCTCTCTCCTTGGTGGCATTGGATTCTAAGCCATCAAGTGAGTAAGGCTCACTTAACCCAGCAAGGACCAGGGAGTTTCGAAAGGAAGTCTAGGGACTGACAGAGTCAGGAAACTACACTCAGTGGGCAAAGGTATCACAAAAGTAGAAAGTCCAAAGGAGGCAGGGAGAACAGGACACTTCATTATCTCTTCTCAAGCAGGGACAATGGGTGCTATAAGTTCAAACAAGAAAAAAGAGGCCAGGTGCGGTGGCTTATGCTTGTAATCCCAGCATTTTGGGAGGCCGAGGCAGGTGGGTCACCTGAGGTCAGTTCGAGACCAGCCTGGCCAACATGGTGAAACCTTGTCTCTACTAAAAATACAAAAATTTGCTGGGTATGGTGGTACATGCATGTAAGTCCAGCCACTCAGGAGGCTAAGGCAGGAGAATTTCTTGAACACAGAAGGTGGAGGTTGCAGTGAGCCAAGATTGCACCGCTGCACTCCAGCCTGAGTGACAGAGCAAGACTCTCTCAAAAAAAAAAAAAAAGGAAAAGGAAAAGAAAAGGATTTAGGTCCAGAGAAGACTTCTCTGGAAAATGAAAATATTTACATGCTATAAAGAACAGTATTAAACAAATTAAGTGGGTTGCAGGTGACCGACCCAGGGGGATCAGAAGATCAATACCTCAGCACACTATAACCCACCTGCTACAGACCACTTGGGAAGCTTTTTGTGTTTGTTTGTTTGTTTTTAAAGGGGGAGGACAAAATTATTATTTTAAAATTTGATTACAACCAATTGTGTTGGCATTAAAATTAGAGGCATTAAGTTTGAATAATGAATATATACCAAAACCCAGATATTTGAGCTTGGTAAAAATGGGAAAAGAAATTTTCCAGTCATTTCAGATTAGAAATCAATTTAGAGAAATGAGCTCCATGTTTACAATGATTGTGCCACAGATTTACACTTCAGAAGTGCATTAGGAAACTGTTCACATTTTGATCTTCCCCTTGAGGTTTGACAGCTATTTCTTGAAAATAATCTCTGTACCCTGTACAAATAAATTGGTCTTAACACCAGGAGAAAGTGGGTCGCTAAACTTTGTCCCAGCAAAATTTTCTTTTTGGCTCACTTCAGTTAGAAATGCTGATTTCTTCAAATGTGTATTCTTCTTAGAGACAGGGTCTGTTGCCCAAGCTGGAGTGCAGTGGCTATTCACGGTCTCGATCCTGCTACTGATCAGCACGGGAGTTCTGACCTGCTCCATTTCTGACCTGGGCCAGTTCCCCCCTCCCTTAGGTGGTGGTCCTCTGTTACCAGGAGGTCACCATACTGATGCTGAACTTAGTGCAGACACCCAACTGGCAGAAATCCTGGGTTCAAGCCGCCCTCCTGCCTGAGCCTCCTGACTAGCCCGGACTACAGGCCCGAGCCAGGGCACCAGGCCATTTTGGAAGTTTTGATCTAAAATGCAAACCTAGCACTCTAAGGTTCAGACTTGGAACAGGGCAGGTGCAGGTCACAAAAGGGCCAAAAGAGGCCGCTGTGGAGCTGTTCCTACGGCTCTGCTTCCCAGGGGAAAGGAGCACTAGCTTTTCTTTACTCTGCCTTTGTTTTAGACCTGGGCAGGAAGGTGGTCCCCAGCAGAATAATCTGTGTAGTCACCTCAGGTGGGCTGGAGTTCGGCTGAGTTCCCCGTCTCTCTCCTTCTCTTCTCTTACCTGCAGTTGCTTCAACACCTGAAAGGCCAGCAGCTCTTGCCGAAGGTCATCCCCACACTTGACAATGACCGACAGGAGCCGCCAATTGGGGAGATGCCCATAGGGAGAGCCCTCTCTGATCCGCCTGTGAAGAGAGAAGTAAAGGGTGTCAAAGGCTGATGCCAGGGTGAGGAAAGAAACATGGCTTCCACCAAAAATTCAAAGCAAATGCCCCATAGGGCAAGGACCCACACGGCCTGGGAGTCTGACAGACTTTTTTGCAGGCTGATGGACAATGAAATTGGTGTAGTGAGCAACTGCAACTGCCTCTGAGCTTTGAGAGGGGTTCAGAGACCCATACCACCCAACTCACCGTACTTTCTCCTGCCAGGGCTCTTTGAGAGCAACTGCAGAAGGGTCTTCTGGGTCTCGTTTGAAGGCGGTTGGGGTGTGAGCCAACTGTTCCGAAAGGCGCCGGCTAGCAAGAAGAAAATACATCACCTGCTGGAGGAGCCGCCCCCACCTCACGCCCCGTCTAATACATCACCTGCTGGAGGAGCCGCCCCCACCTCACGCCCCGTCTATACTGACATTTCCTGCACTGGCTCCTGGATTCTGGGCACACGAAGATAGAAACCCAGGCTGAAAGGGACTCACAGAAGGAAAGGTAACCAGTGACACCTTTTTGCTAAGTTAGTGATTGTAATCATGTTAAAATTAAGATTACCAGGCCCTCCATATTCCTCTACCAACACTGATTCAGAGTGGGGTGTGACTCTAGAATCTGCATTTTCAACAAGGCCTCCTTCCTCTCCATGGATTCTCACACATGTCACTTTGAGACCCCACTTTGAGAAACACTGCTTGAGTTCCTTCCTCTGGTGCTTTCATCCCTTTGGAACCCTCTTAAAATTTAATTCCTTCTTTGGTAGCCCAAGTAATTTTTCAACCTACACATACCTTCATTGCCTCAAGTTTGGTGGCCTCGAACAAGGACAGAATGATAGAAGAGGGAAAGACACAGGCCAGCGATAGATGACTGAGATGGAGAGGAAGGTAACAGAGATGGGAAGTGCCTGAAGGAGGGAGGAAGAATGAGGGGCAATGTGATCTGGCCATACCGGATGTCCCCTGCTGCAATGAACACAGGCTCCTTGCTCTCCTGGCTGGTGATGCTGTCCACAGAGAACTGAGAGATGTTGTCACAGCTGTTGGTGTGCACTTCAGGGAGCTGGGGAGGGCAGGGGAGTGCTGGTCAGAGTGCTAAGGATGCTAAGTGCAGGCCTCCTTTTTGCCCTTCCTGCTTGTTGGCTATCACTGCAGCGTGCTCATCCCTCCCTTCCAAACTCTGCTTACCCACCATGCTGATCACTTGGACCCCAGGCTGCCCAGAGCAGTGTTTCTCAACATGTGAACTACCTGTATCTGAATTACCCAGAATGCAGATTCCCAGGCCCCACCATCAATCTGAATTAGAATTACTGGGAATAGGATCTGAAAGTCTGAATTTTTAACAAGTTCTCCAGAAGACTTCCAATGCACTTAAGTTTGCAAACCACTGCCATGACCATCACAGGAGCTTGAAATTTCAGCCTTGCACTAAGAGTCCCCTAAGGCTAGGGATGCGTTCTCCCCTAGGGTCCAAAGCGGACCCTCTTCAGACTAGCTTCTTCTGAGTTTCTTCAATCTAAGTCATTCAATCTTACCTCCTCATCTCTAACTACAGAATATTCTACCAGAGCCCAAGGCCCATGTCAAGTCTCTTCTCTCTATATACTGGAGCGTTTCTTCTCACCTCCATCAGCAACCTAGTAGTACACATTGCTTTGTTGTGTACCTAATTTTTTTTCTTAAATGTCTATGTCTAATTTCTCCAGTTGGACTGTAAGCTCAAAGACAGAGGTTCTGTCTTTTGGCAAAGTGAAACCTGGCTTTTTTATACATCAAGGTCTCACTCTGTAGCCCAGGCTGGTGTGCAGTGTTGTGATCTCGGCTCCCTGCAGGCTCCACCTCCCAGGTTCAAGCGATTCTTGCGCTTTAGCCTCCTGAGTAGCTGGGATTACAGCCATGTGCCAGAACACTTGGCTTTTTTGTTTTTTTCTTTTGAGATGGAGTTTCGCTCGTCACCCAGGCTCAAGTGCAATGCCAAGATCTTGGCTCACTGCAACCTCCGCCTCCCAGGTTCAAGCAATTCTACTACCTCAGCCTCCTGAGTAGCTGGGATTACAGGCACCTACCACCACCATACAAAAAAGTCATTTTCGTATTTTTAGTAGAGACAAGGTTTTACCATGTTGGCCAGGATGGTCTTGAAATCCTGACCTCAAGCGATCCACTCACCTCGGCCTCCCAACGTGCTGGGATTACAGGCCTGAGCCACCACACCTGGCCAGCTGTGTTAATAGCCCTACATAAAATTCTGCTCTGGCTCTTCATGTCCCAGAATGAAGTTCTGAAGTTTCTTTCCCCAGCTTACAGGGTCCTTCCTGCAGTCTGGTCCATGCCCACGTGTCCAGTCATTCCTCACCACTTCTTACCCACACCTGCACTTCTTGGTCAGACACAATTTCTTTCAGTTCCTATAATGGCCCAAGCCCGCTCTTGTCTTCAGGCCTTTGCACGCACTGTTCCCTCTGTCCAGAATACTCTTTGTCCAGCTAATTCCTACCCATGCTTCCAAACTCAGCTGAGAGATTACTTCCTCCAGGAAATCTTTTGTGACTCCCACCCCAAGTCTGGTGTTCCTATAATGTCCTGTCCTCTCCACCACAGCCTGGCTTACACTGCTTACTTGTTTACTGGCCTTGCTGTCTTTCCAGTTAGGTCATAAACTCCTTGCAGGCAGGGGCCAAGTCTTGTTCACCTGCACGCAGCACTCAGGTCTGGCACGTAGAAGGCCCTCAATAAATATTTCTTGAATGAATTTATGTATGACTTACCATCCTCTGCTATTCCATGACAACTTTATATAGCAGGTATTCAATAAATATTTTCATTAAATATTCCTCACTCCCCTTGGCCTAGAAGTTCCTCTTTCCATTTAAATCTGAATTCCTTCACCAGAAGAATGAGCTCCACTGAATCTATTCCGGACCAGAGTTGTTCGGAGCCTTCCCCCTCTTCCCCCTCACCAACCACACCACTCATTTGGGTACTTGCCTCCCCCACCTTGGGGTATGCTGTCTTGTTTCAAGCATGTTGAAAGCTCCTAGAGAGCAGGTGCTGCGACCCAGCATTACCTCCATGACGCTCCCTTACCTCCACTTGGAGCTCGCCTATGTCATCCACTGACCAGGCCTCATCATCATTGTCATAGTTGGGGACAGTGCTGAAGCTGCCAGCTCGCTGCTCATGGGTGATACCACATTCGGGCAAGTTCTCTACGGATCTTGTACTCCGAATTCTGTTTTCGGGGATCCGGGCAGGGACACTGGTGGTGTCAAAGTTTTCACATTCAAGGACTTCCACATAGATCAGGTAGGGAGCCTGGGGAAGAGTGAGAACAGTATGTGCAACCTACTCCACCACTAACCCCCAACTCTCAGCTCTGTTAGCGTGGTTCTTCCTGCTGCCCTAGCTCCTAGCTCTAGCCTTCATTCATTAGTCCCCTGAAACTATGAATATATTTAGGGCCTATTTAGGGCAGGCACTTGTCCTCTGATCACCTATATAAAGAATTGGGGTGAGAGAATGCACAAGTCTTCAAAATGTTTCAACTGAGCTCCAAAATGTACAGATGATGCATTTGGGCCAAACTATTCTAGACTATCAATTACAGCTTGTAAGGGAGGCCTGGATGCTTCTGTGGGCTTGTCTTGAAGACAGGGCCTGGGGCTATGGGGGACAGAAAGACTGGGACAAAGCTGGGCACTGTCCTAAGGAGCATCCCAAACTTCAGTATTTCCTTTGAAGGAAGAATGTGAACCATGAGTACTCATTCCAGTCAGCACACAAATTCAGTTAAGCGAATTGGGCATCATTCTCTCCTTCTGTCTGCTCATTCTGATCAGAAAAGGTCTTAGAAACAAAATATTTCTCTACCCTCATGGTTGTTGTATCTAGAAAGTCCAAGAGTTATAGAAGGGCTGGAGAAGAGCTACCAAGGTGACCATAAAGTAGGGTGAAGAGCAATTATCCTAAGATACAGCAAGAAGGAAGCTGAAAAGATTAGGTTTCTTTGGTCCAGGAAAACAAAGCCCAAGAAGGTAGACAGGAGGCTCTCAAAATCACAATAGCACTGAGACAGCGTCATGGCTGACACATGCTTTATCAACTGTGGAGTCTAGGAAGTTGCTAGGGGCATCACTGGGCATACGCACAAACCCTGAACAACTGTGGGTGTACAGTCACATCCAGGGTAGGGATTTGGGCCAGAACCCACCTACCTTGTCCTTGGAGTTGAGGACAACAGCCTGTGTGTGGGGCACACGGACCACGTGGTGGTCAAAGCCAGCAGTGGGCAGCCAGACTCGGGCAGGGAGCTTATGGTTGAGCAGGGAGAGCTCTGAGATCAGCCTCTGTGTTTTCTGCTCTTTGGTGGGGAGTGTGGCCAGCCGCTTGCCGATCGCCATCAGGGACTTGATGAATTCTCTCTCTGGAGCCAGTCGAACAGGCTACAGGGGTTTGGGGTAAGACAAAAGATGGTGAAGAAACCATAGAATACAATGGCCCACCCACTCAGTCACTGCAGGCCATGCAGGCCAGGGACCCCAGTGTCTGAAGAACTCCAGGAAAGGAACTGCTTTTTAGTCTTAGTAGGAGCTTCCACCCTCCCTTCACAGCTTGAATTGAGAAGAGCCAGCACATTCCTTCTCTGTAGGCTATGCCTCGAGGAGAAGGGAGGCCATGAGTCCAGGTAACCGGGATGCAGCCCTCTTCTCCTGGACTTGTGTTTCTTAAGGACTGTCCTAAGGCTTCAGAGTGAGCAGGGGACGACATCTGGAGAGGTTAGCCAGGGCCACAGAGAGAAGAGCTGCTTACACCTGAAGTGTCTCACCCTTCTCAAAAATGGGGTTCTTTCCCCATCTGGATCCCTGGGGCACATCTCTGTCAAGGCCCGCAAGGCTAGAGAAGGGAGCCCCACATCAACATTGTCACTTCCAAAGCCGGAAGATGCTCGTCATTCAAATCACTTCTGTTGATTTCCACGGCGTCCCCTGCCCTGTCTGCCCCACAATCTCTTACAAGGCGTCAACGCACATGCAAGGGATGGGGAGAGGATGAGCCGATGAGCAGATTTTGCATTAACTAAGGAGAAAGAAAAAGCAGACAGAAGAAGGGAGGTGGATGGAGAAAGCAACAGCTCCTTTCAGCCCTTGATGATGGCCCTAAAGGCCTGTCTCGTTTAGTGACTCCTCTCTGGGTCCTCTTCCCCTACCTCTCAGTGACTAGGTTCCCATATGAATTCCCTGCTATGAGTCTGGCTCCCTGTGCTGGGCAATGCAGTCATTCTCAGAAAGGGCAAAGTTGGTCTGGGAAGTAAGGTGTAGGTGGGGAAAAAGAGGAACTCAGCTAGACATGAAGGGCTCTCTTCCCAGTCTAAGCCCTTCTACCATAAGGGGCATTTATCAAGATAGCCACCCAGCCTCCCATCCCATCTCCCCTCAGCTGGACAAGAACAACCTCTCCTCCCCTTGTAGAAATAGCATTTGACTCACCAAGCCTTTCTCTCCCTTTCTGTGTGTCTTCCTTAGTTTCCTGATTGAGAATTTCTATCCTTGTTCCCTCACACTCTAAAAGAAGAGCTTCTTTTGAAAACTAGGGAGTACCAGGTCTACCTCTGTGTGTGCAACACCGCCAGGATTCAAAGGAACAGCTCATCCCGGCCTCTGCCCCTTGGGAGATGGCTCAGAGTGCCAAACAGAGAATAAAAGAGGGTGTGTGAATCCTTTAGGAATGCTTTAGGTGACATTGTTGAAAAGAGATAAAGAAAAGGAACACAATGGAATTGGCTTTCTACGGTCCCTGGAAATGTCTTGGGGGGGGGGTCTAATAAAGAAAGAAAAGAAGTGGAAATTTGAAGACTCACTTCTTCCTTCATCTCAATCCACTCAGATGGCAACTGATCTCTGTCCCAAGGACCCTCTACCCCAACCAATTCATAATCATCTCAGATTAGAAAAAGCAGAATTCCTTCCCATTCTCAAATCAGCATTTGGGTCAGGGGCCCCTAAGTTACGTGCCCATGTTGGAAATGTGACCCCAGGCCTCAAGAGAGAGGCTCTGCCACATGGGAGATAGGAATCATGACTGAAAGAGAATTAGCACAGAACATAGAAAACTGACTTGGTAGACAAATCAAATAGAAAATGTGAAAAAAATCATCCAAACTCCCAGAGGTCCTGCATTTCCTCTCACGTCTTTGCCCAGCAACAAGGTCCAAGACCCTGTGGGACCAAAGGGTCAGGGGTTAGTCCAGAGGGAACAAGAAAGGAGAGGGGATTAAGAACATTCTGGGCAGTGAGCTGGGAAAAGGGAAGAACTCAGACCTGGAAAAAATGTGGTTGAAGTTAAAACCAGTTGTGAGGAGGCAAAACTTTCCTTCAGGCCAAGCCCTGTTTGTTTTTGGAGTCAGCTCACCAGCACAGGGCCTAGCATTTAGAAGACTCGGAATAAATCCTTGATAATCTAATGGCAGAAGCCATGGGGAAAGGGTTCTGGGTGAGAGAAACAGGATCCTGGGGGTTTCTGCCAGGCAGTGCTTGGCTCCAATCCAGGAGTGAATTCTACCTCTCTCCCAGCTGTTTGCTCCAGACCCTCGGGAGCTGGAGGCTGAGCAGCACTGTACTCCAGCTGTCTCTGAGAGAAGGATAAGCTGAGCTCATCTCAGCCTGGGCTCAGGATTTCCACCGCAAAGGTGAGGGGGGACTCCAGCAGATCTGGGAGGTCTGGGAGGGAGGAGCTGATCTCCCAGGAAGAAAAGGGGCATTTTAACTCCAGCCTTGGCCTGGGGGCTCAGAAGACCTGGGGACGGAGAGGAAATGCGGCCATAGGGGGAGCCTGCCACCCAGTCCCAGCCTGGCCCCACTTACGGAACTGAATGAATTATCAATACTCTCGGTGCTGGAGGAGAGCTCCTGGGAAAGGGCCGGAGGACAAAGGGAGAAGGCGGGGGTGGGAAGGGAGGGGAGAGAGACAAAGGCAAAGAATTTAGCTCCAACTTGGATCAAAACTGCTTCTCTAGTGAAGCTCTACCTTTCCACTTTAATAAAAGAAAGTCAACTGAGAAATGCTACTTGCTCACATGCTTGACCACTTGTGGGAGATGCTGGAAGGGCAGCTCAGACTTTAAGGTCAGAAGGACTGAAGACTTTACAAAGCAGCCTCTCCTTTTCACTTTATTCCCCTCTGTTCTCAACTGAATGGATCTTCCTTCTAGGCCAGAGCTCTGAAGCGGGGTCCCTAGGGCAGTAACTGCACTGCCAAGCTTCCCTGCTCTTTTTCTTTACCCACTCACATGCTCTCAAACAAATCCTTTGCCATGGATTTGTTTACCACAGGCCTGAACTTAAGAAGCTGCATGACTCCCATACTGGAAACCCCATGTTCCTCCAGCTTTCTGGAAACCTTAGGGAGGAAGAAAAGCTAAACTTTCAGGGACAGGTATACCTCTTCTCTAATTAGCCTCATCATCACCCTGGGAAGCTGAATTCCAACCTTGAACCGGTGCGACAAACAGCATCCCAGACCTATGAGCCCAAAATCTCTGGGCTGGATACTGATGGGAGTAACGGATAAATCAATCTCCTACCTACCAAACCTCCTTAGGCTTCCTATCACGCTATCCACATGACGCTCAATATATTACAACTTTTGACATAAGTTGGGGAGTTAGGTCCTAGCTATGTCAATCTAGAAAGCTGACTAGCTGGATAGCAGCTGTCCTAGTCCCAGCCCAGAGGATTTATCTAAACTTCACCCTGTTCCTGGGTCCTATGAGTGTCCATGTGCAAAACAGGGGAAAGAACAGTACCAAAGTCTCACTCAGCAGCTGTGAGGCAGCGCTCATGCACGGGGTTCATGCTGGGTTCTGTCCAGCACGGTCGCCCAGGGCAAGGAATGGGCAGCACGTGTGCACAAATCCAGGTTGGGGGGATGATGGGGGTGGGCTAAGAGACAAAGTCCTAAGAGCTTCCAGGGCAGGAGGGCAGTGGTCAGCGGGTTTCTACTCTGGAATTTGCTGAGTATATTCAAGCATCCACTTGAACTCAGTTCCATGGTTTCAGTTCTATTCTAGCTGGAGGGCCTATAGTCAGGTCCTTCCTTGAAGTATCTGGGGACTGGAGTACTTTGAGGGAGAAGCCACACTTGGAAACATGCCTCTAAGGCAACAACTCTTCCATTGTGGATAGAAGGTGGTGGGAGAATTAAGGCAGTGAGGATCCCAGAGTCTATTATGACTTAGTGTTCAGATTCTATGTATGAGCTGGTTGGCGTTCATAGCTCAATCTCTACCTATGTGCTGGCTGGAAAAGGAACAACAGGAAGGATACTGGCTCCCTGAGCATTGCTCCAGCAGATTCTGTCCCACAGGTCCTGTCTGACTCATTTAACAGCCTTGGGGGAAGGGAGCTGTATCATGACCTGCTCCTCTCCTGCTACTCCCTGGGCTTGTCACTCGTACTGAGTCAGCTCCAGGGAGTAAGGATGAAGCAAGAAGTTGACATCACACCTTATCAAGCTGGAAGGCCCATTGATTTCTCTGTACAAAGGTTGCTGTCCTGGAAAGACAAAGCTAATCTACTAAGAGTGTAATTATGTGGGGCAGGGTGTGGTACCTAAATCACTCTCTCCTCCCAGCTTCCCCATTCTATACCAAAATATTTGGCATTTGGTTAAGAATGGGAGGACAGACTCCATGAGCAGTGTTCCCGGACTAGGCTGATAAAACGGCTTTGGAAGGGGCAGGCTTTGAGAGCAATGGTGGAAAATGTGAAAAATCAGTGCAAAGCCTTCTGACTGTGGGAGAGAGTGTAAAGGATTCCTCACAGTAAGAAACAGAACACTCCGTGAGAGCTGAGCAGAGAACAGCTCTGCAGGGAGACCATGGACAGGAGGAGAACTGTACAAGCTGCCCCTGAGCCTCTCGTTCGAGGCCCGATCTCACCCTTGGGAGCTCCTCTCTTGGTGGTAGGAGTACAGTATTAAACTCAGAACCTAAAAGGAAAGCAAGAGGCTGTGAGCAGAGTGTTCGGGTCTACCTCGAGATTCTCCTAGCGCATCTCTGCTGAGGCCTTACATAATCAGGTGCCCCATTTTAGTAAGCTGTATACTTCCTGCTTATGGCAGAAAACTTTTTCTTTTCTTTTTTAGATGGAGTTTTGCTCTTGTTGCCCAGAAAGCAATGGCACGACCTTGGCTCACTGCAACCTCCGCCTCCCAGGTTCAAGCAAATCTCCTGCCTCAGCCTCCCCAGTAGCTGGGACTACAGGCATGAACCACCATGCCCGCTAATTTTGTATTTTTAGTAGAGGCAGGGTTTCACCATGTTGGTCAGGCTGGTCTTGAACTCCCAACCTCAGGTGATCCATCCACCTGCCTCAGCCTCCCAAAGTGCTGGGATTACAGGTGTGAGCCACTGCACCCGGTCTAGAAAACAACTCTTCCAAGAGTGTCACAGACAGTTCCCCAGATACTGGGGTTTTCATTGTTACTTTACGTGTTCCTAGAGGGAACGATAGCATTTTAACCCCATCCTCCACAGCCTCTAGCACATGGCTTTGCATATTGTACAAGGTCAATAACTACATGCTGAGTGAATGAATGTTCCATGAAAGAGAAGAAGGGTGAGTAAAAGGAAACCAATTCCTTTGGTGTTTAGGGGACAAAGGCCTTGACAGACATATCCTCAAAATGCCAAAGGGGCTGGGTCTAGTCACTCATGCCTATAATCCCAGTGACTTGTGAGGCTGAGGCGAGAGGATCACTTGAAGCCAGGGGTTTGAGACTAGCTTGGGCAACAGAGTAAGACCTCATTTCTACAAAAAAATTTTTTTAAAATTAGTCAGGCATGGTGGTACACAGCTGTAGTCCCAGGTACTTGGGAGGCTAAGGTGGGAGGGCTGCTTGAGCCCTGGAGTTAAAGGCTGCAATGAGTTATGACTGTGCCATTGCACGCCAGCTTGGGTAACAGAGCAAGACCCTGTTGCAGGAAAAAGGATGGAGGGAAGGACCGAAGGAAGGGTGGAAGGAAGGAAGGATGGATGGACAGAAGGAAGCAAAAGGGTTGGGAGAGAACCCTGTGCTGAAGACTCTAATGCTTAGAAACCTAGTGATATTCATGTTTCTCTCTGTCTCTTTCTTGCTCTCCCATTTTCTGAGGAGCCACAGTGAATTCAGGTATTTCATTCTGCTAGTATCAGATAACGCAGGAGTGCCTGGGAACATAGTATCTCCTTCCTTTCCTGGACCTAGTGACCTAAGATAAGGAGTCAAATTGGGAAGAATGGCAGCTACAGAACCCACCGGAAATGATGTAAGTACTCACCTACTACCTGGCTCTCAGTGCCATCCATAATCTTATCTTGGGGTGGGACTTAGATGTAAGCAAAGAGGGACCAAGGATCAACACACAGTAAGAAAAGTCCTGAGGCCTCGGCTTTTCTGGTCCTAAGATGAGTGCTACAAAGTGGATACAGTGAAAAGCCAAGTCTGACAAGAGGCACCAAGGAATTCACTTCCAGCTGCTCACCCTCTGCTACGGGTTTGACCCCAAGATGAAACAGCTATCCAATCCTTCATGTTCCACCAGCATCTGGATGACTCTTCTTGTTCTGCAACAACTTCCCTTCATGACCTAGGGCTCTGCTGCCAAGCTCAACCAGAAAAGAAAATGGTCCATTCTAGTTGTGAGAACAGCTTGGGCTTTGCCTGTGCATGGATGTGGAAGCTTAGATGGCCATAGCGGGGCTGTTTTTCCCTACATGGCCTCTGACAGCTGGGGACCTGGGAAAGCAGATATTGAGAAATAACCAAGGCAGTTCAGCTGAATGATCATGAGCACCAGCTGGGGATCTGAGTCTGACATTCACTAGCTGAGGGGCCTTGGGCAAATCATCTAATCTTTCTAAGCCTTGGTTTCCTTGTTGGTAAAATAATAGTTGTCTCTTGGCATTGTAGTGAGGATTAAGTGTAAAGTCCTTGATAAGATGCCTGGCACATAAGTGCTGAATAAATGTTAGCACTTTTAGCTTTACCATTATTAAGTTATCCTTAAAAAAATTCAAAATTTCCAGAGAGCAGGCTCTATAGTCTCCCCTCCCTCCCTCTTCCTTTTCTCTAGTCATTCTGACTCCCTCTATTTGAAAGAAGTCCCCTTGTATCAAAAACGTAGGTGGGTTATGTGCCCCACAGAGGCAGATGCCAGGACCATAGCTATATGCATTTTTCAAAAAGTGCAAATTCCTAGCTCTTTTCTCCCTTCTTTTCTAGGCTGGGCTGGCAGCCAGGATGGGAGCCTGGCCAATGGTGAGTCAGAAGGGAGGACTGGAGCACCATTGTCTGGCTGGGACACCAGGTCACCGACACTTGGTAGTCCACGGGGCAGCTTTACCTGCCATCCGTCCAGATGTGAAGAGTGGGTATAACCTATGCGTGCAGTCTTCTTCTCCCTGTCTATATCCTAAATTATACCCCAACTGCTGCTGGAGCTTCCTCTTCTTCCCGGCCTCCAGGTCCTTGACTAGGCACTAGATTTACTCTATACTAAGAGTGCTTTCTCTTCCCTTTGTGCTTCTCCCAAATGGTATGGGAAAGACACCAGCAAGGCACTCTTCCCCACAAGGAAAGGCAGGCATGAAGGCATTCTGCAGATAGATGCCTCAGTGATAAAGAATGAACCTTACACTTATGTCAACAAAAGGCAGGATCTTCAAGGGGTAGAGAAAAGGGATTAGTTATGAGGAGGAGTGACCGCGAGAGTGAAGCTGATGTTCTATGTAACATCTCTCCTACCCCAGCACACACAGACAATAGCACCTTTTCCTTTCCCAGGGGTGCTGCTCTGAGAGGCTCTGGCAGCTATCTCAGGTCTCAGGTCAGGCTGTGGAGGGCTTCTGCCACAGTCCTCATTAACACAGTAGGTATTAATGGAATGGCAGTGCAGTTTAATATTTTTGAGACGAAGTCTCACTCTGTCGCCCAGGATAGAGTAAAGTAGCACAATCTCTGCTCACTGCAACCTCTGCCTCCTGGGTTCAAGTGATTCTCCTGTCTTAGCCTCCCAAGTAGCTGGGATTACAGGCGCCTGCCACCATGCCCGGCTAATTTTTTTATTTTTAGTAGAGACAGAGTTTCGCCATGTTGGCCAGGCTGGTCTCAAACTCCTGACCTCAAGTGATCTGCCCACATCAGCCTCCGAAAGTGCTGGGATTATAGGCATGAGCCACCGTGCCCAGCCAGCCTGTGCAGTTTAATGAAAATTATTTGGGACACAAGTCGGGAGCATCAGCCTTGCCATGACCTATATGACCTGAGGCAAGTCACTTGTTATCTCTCTGGGTCTGAGTTCTTCCTTTGTAAAATAAGGCGGTCCAAATACATGAATTCTAAGGTATTTTTCCATTCTAATACTCCATGCTTTTATCAGTGAAATGAAACAGAGGGAGGACAGAAAGAACGGCGTAACCCTGTATGTATACGGGAGGCATCCTGTCTCCATGCAGCCCTCTGCCACCGTCCGTCTCTGGCACTCCCCAGAATTTTACCTCATCCTCATTCTCCACTTTAGGGTTGCTGGCTGTTCGTTTCAGGTTGCTGCTGAGACTTATGCTGGCGGTGGCATCTGACTTAGAGCGCTGGTGAGTCCTTTTAGAGGGAGACAGCCCTGTGTCAGGGGCCGGGCTCAAGGAGGGCAGCTCCCTCTTTCTGTGAGCTGGCTTCAGCTCATCTGAGAGGATCAGCTTCCGTAGCTTGGTCCCACGGGAGTGTCGCTGAGTGGAAATGTGCATGTCTGAAGAGTAGGCCCCGAGCAACAGGGCACACTGGAGGGAAAAGTTAATGCTCTGGCGGCAGCGGTAGACTATGTAGGGCTTAATGGCATCACCCACATCCTCATCCATGTGGATGTACATGTTAAGCAACTGGGGTAGATAGAAGTCCACATCCTCATTGCGAAAGCAGAAGAGCCGGTTGCCGATGTAGGCTTGTACTCCAGGCTCCTTGGAGTTATACAGGTATGAAATGGCCATGGAGATGTCAAATAGTTTTGACTCAAACAGCCTCAGCAGCCAAGACTGTTTAGCTGAGTTGTTCTGCCGCCGTCTTCTTGCTCCTTTGGCTGTGCCTGAGGCCACAGTGGCCCCCATCTCATCTTCCTCCTCCCTGATCTGGGCAGGTGGATCATCTAGGCAACGGATCTCACTGTCCACACCATCCCCATTGACCAACTCCAGTGGGGCGCCTCTGCTAGAGACTGCCATGCCTCCATGCAAAAGCTTGACTTTCTCCAACACATCCTGGCAGGCCTTCTGGGCCACCTCAGGGTCAATCACTGATAGCTCCCCGACCCCCTCCGTGATGACACTTAGCAGGGATCCCCCATTATTCCCTGGTGGGCCAGAAGTGGGCTCAGAAGTTGGCTTCAGGGGGGCAGGCTCCACTACTGTATCTCCCATGGCCACAGCCAGACTTCGAGCTTTCAAGCTACAGGAAGAGGGAGGGAGAAAAGAACAGAAAGGGAGATACATACACACACTGATTAGCGGTGCCATCCTCAGGTCTTCCCTTTGCTATGACACCTTCCCAGGTGCCTCCTCTTTTTGTCTTCCTGGACTCCTTCAAAATCACATGAGAAGACATCTCCCAGGAGGTTTTCCTGACTACCTCCACTTCTGATTACATTATTTGTCATGCCTCCTGTACTTAGTTACTCAGCTTAGCCTCTGTTCTTAGCTTATATATGTGAAATATTGTTTTGTATATGTTGTATTTATGTAGATTACAAATTCTCTTTTTTTTTTTCTGAGACAAGGTCTTACTCTGTTACCCAGGCTGGAGTGCAGTGGCGTGATTCTGGCTCATTGTAACCTTGACCTCCTGAGCTCCAGCAAGTCTCTTACCTCATCTCCCAAGTAGCTGGGACCACAGGTGCACACCACCATGCCTGGATTATTTTTAATTTTTTTTTTTTTTTTTTTTTTTTTTTTTTTTTTTTTAAGACGGGGTTTCACCATGATGGCCAGGCTGGTCTTGAACTCCTAACCGCAGGTGATCCACCCACTTCGGCCTCCCACAGTGCTAGGATTACAGGCCTGAGCCACCCCGCCTGGCCCAGGTCGAGTATCTTTTATCCAAAATGCTTGGGGCCAGAAGTGTTTGGGATTTCTGATTTTTCAGATTTTGGAATAATTGCACATAACCACACCAGCCAACATTTACTGAGCACCTACTGTGTGTCAGATAA
>CAUYQU010010453.1:0-16331 GCA_963574635.1 Cheracebus regulus | reverse complement strand
GTTGATGAATTGTTTTGTTTGTTTTATTATACTTTATGTTCTGGGGTTCATGTGCAGGTCATGCATGTTGCTACATAGTTATACACATGCCATGGTGGTTTGCTGCATCCATCCCCTGTCACTTATTTATTTATTTTTTTTTAGATGGGGTCTTGCTCTGTTGCCCAGGCTGGAGTGAAGTGGTGTAAACATGGCTTACTTCAGCCTCCACTCCTAAGCAATCTTCCCAAAGGTAGGGTTTCACCATGTTGCCCAGGCAATATTTTGTAGTTCTTAGTACTTACAAGAGTAGAAGGAAATGTCTGAGATAAGATAGCGCACAGGCCAACAAGCTAATAGGAAATCCTTAAGGCCAGATGTATTTCAGAACACAGACTTTTTCAGACTTTAAAGAATAAACACAATACATATACTGTATGTTATGTAATAGTCCCAAAAGAGTATAGGGCAGCATCCAACAATCAAACACATTAATATCTCTGTGGTGAAAAATACAATTAGTCATACCAAACAGGATCACAGTTGTAAACAATCTCTTACTGCTTCAGGTTGAATTTTGCAGCCAAAGAATTTGTATCAAACTTAGGAAAAAACTTAATTTTCAAAGTTTTTTTGTGGCTCTGGAGTTACAGATAAAAGAACTGTGGACCTATAATTTGTTTTTTGTTTATTTTTACTTTGTAGAGATGGGTCTTTCAAGACAGAGTATCTCACTCTATCACCCAGGCTGGAGTGCAGTGGCACAATCTCAGCTACTGCAACCTGTGCCTCCTGGGCTCAAGCGATTCTCATGCCTCAGCCTCCCGAGTAGCTGGGATCACAGGCATGTACCACCACATTCAGCTAATATTTTGGTATTTTCAGTAAAGATGGGGTTTTACCATGTTGCCCAGGCTGGTCTTGAACTCCTGAGTTCAGGCAATCCACCCGCCTCGGCCTCTCAAAGTGCTGGGATTAGAGGCATGAACCACCATGCCTGGCCCATAACAGCATCTCTTAAAATGCACATAATAAACTCTCCAGATCCCAGAGTAGAATATCATGGTCCCAGCATTAAAAAAAAATGTTCATTGCAAGTTCATCAAGGTTTGTTCAGTTGGTTGCAGCATGCTCCTAACAAAACTTAAGTAATGGATTTCATTCTATGAGGCAATCTTATCTGTAACACACAGGATAGGCAAAGACATACTGCATTTCAAACTCCAATCAATTAAACCTAAGTACTGGATTCAATGTACCATTATTGCTAAAAAATTGCTCAAGCTCTATGTTCTGACAATAGATCAGAGGTATCATAAAGTATCCACAGTTTCTAAAGAGACTCTGAGTTTAGAAGAAAAAAACTACTGAAAGAGGATTTATCAGTGAAATCACCTTGGAGAAAGGCCTAATGGGATCAAGGAAAAATTGTAAGTGAATAAAAAATTACAGTAGCCACATGCATTGAAAAAGACAATGAACAGGTTGGGCATGGTGGCTCATGCCTGTAATCCTAACACTTTGGGAGGGCGAGACAGTTTGGGTCACCTGAGGTCCAGAGTTTGAGAACAGCCTGACCAACATGGTAAAACCCCATCTCTACTAAAAATACAAAAAAAAAAAAAAAAAATTAGGCATGGTGACTTACTCCTGTAATCCCAGTTACTTGGGAGACTGAGTCAGGAGAATCATTTGAACCTGGGAGGCCAAGGTTGCAGTGAGCCAAGATTGCCTCACTGCACTCCAGCCTGGTTAACACATTAAGATACTGTCTCAAAAAAAAAAAAAAAAAAGATAACAAATAAAGGGGTTTAATGGCAAAGATATAAAGGTCCCAGGAGACAACGACAATTTCTCAATTTATGTACTATGGTAAATGGAGCTAACCGACCTCTGCTTTCTTATAGCAGCAAAAATTCCAAAGACTTTTGTTTGGACTCTAGGGCACTACTATTGTCAAATGACTTACCAAAGTAAGAGTGGAAAAGGAAGAAAGAAATTATCATTGAAGATACATGAAGACTTAATATCATCAGCCTTACAGGTCAAGCCTCAGAGCCTTATGACACTTGAAGCCTCAGGAGGTGCTTCTAGTTCCTCTAATAATTAAATTGCCTTTGAAGGGCTAAAGACTAATCAATAATAAATTATATGCCAAAGCATACCATTTGACTCTCTAAAATGATATCTGTGGTCTTAGGGAGCAAGACTAAAAGCTTTCCAAGGTTGAGGTACACATGAGATGCATGTCTTACACAAACAATTCAAATTCTCCGATAAAAGATACAATTAAAAAACACTCAGGCTCCAGTTAGAAGGCTCTAATAATCCAGGAGAGATGTGATTGTGGCTGTACTATATTAGCTTCAGTGTGGATGCAAAGGGGATGGTGAGAAATATTTACTAGGTAGACCAGCATCTACTGGATGGAAGAAAAGCAGCAATATTTCTGAAAAGCTATATTTTTCCCAATTAAACTATGTTTTTAAAACTCAGTGGGAAAAGTCAACCTTTAAAGAAATCCTACAACATATCCCTTATAAGTTTTTGTCTGTTTCTTGTTGTTGTTTTTCTGAGACAGAGTTTCAGTCGCCCAGGCTGGAGTGCAATGGCATGATCTCAGCTCACTGCAACCTCTGCCTCCTGGGTTCAAGCAATTCTGCCTCAGCCTCCCAAGTAGCTGGGATTCCAGGTGCACACCACCACACCTGGCTAATTTTTGTATTTTTAGTAGAGACGGGTTTCACCATGTTGGCCAGGCTGGTCTTGAACTCCTGACCTCAGGTGATCCACCTGTCTTGACCTCCCAAAGCACTGGGATTATAGGCATGAGCCACCATTCTCACCTAATAAGTTTTAAAAGTATTTTGTAATACAAATAAGGTGATCCATTTTTTTTAAATTTGTTGCAAATTTTCAGAGTAGATCATATTTTCTTAAAAGTTGTGACTGCTGGGAATTTAATCTGTCCTTTGGTATTATTTATTTGGGTAGATGTTTCCTGTCTGTCACTTCTCACTAGCATCTAGGCTCCCTGCTGCATCCCCATATATAAATAGTGCCTGGTTCCCGGCAGGTATTCATTTAAGTTGAGTAAGTGAATAAATTAGACTTAGTCAAAACACAAACTTGCATTTTATGTACTTTTGCATATAGCTGTCTTTCACTTAATATTTATCTTTTTCTTTTGGCAGCATCTAAGCCTAGTGAATATTCTGCAGTTGGTGTAAAAAAACATGTATTTTATAGGACTAAGTTTCTATTTTACTATACCGACTAGTAAATAAGTAAAAGGCCAAGAAAACTGATGAGAATCAGGTAATGTATGAAATCACAGTTGGAAAAAATATTCTTCTTGCATAAACACGTACTGAGTACCTACTATACCATGCTAAATCTTAACTCCATATTGCAAACTCCTAACAAACTGTTAGCGAGACACGCCTGTGCCTCACTGCCATTTAACACATATTTTTAGCATCGATCATATCCACTATGTTAAGCGCTAGGAATACTTCTAAAAACAAGACAGATGCTATCTCTGTCCTAGATTCTGATATAGGAAAAAAAAGAGAGAAGAAAAACTAAACAGACATTACAACAAGGAAGTAAATAGCGAGCCAGCAAATAGTAACAGGTAACTACCCTAGAATAAGGTGGTCAGAGAAACCTCTCTGAAGAAGTGAAACTTAGGTTTAAGCCTCAGTGATGAAAAGAAGCCAGCCCTGGGCAACATCAGAATAGCTAGTCCAAAGGCCCTGAGGTGGGAATGAGTGTCACAGAGCAGAAAGATGGCAGTGTGGCTTGAATATAGTGAGAAGGGGGTGGTGGGTAGTACAAGTTGAGGTCATAGAAGTAGGCAGAAACCAGATCACAAAGAGCTTTTAAGGCCATGGGAAGTTTAGATTTCATTCCAAGTGCAATGGGAAGCCATTAATGATTTTAAAGAAGAAAGCAACATGATCTGATTTGCATTTTTAACAAAAATCATTCTTGTAGCTGTGTGGAGAATGGATTAAAAAGCACTGGATGTGGTGGCTCATGCCTGTAATCCCGGGACTTTGGGAGGCCGAGACAGGTCAATCACTTGAGGTCAGGTGTTCGGGACCTCACCAACTTGGTGAAACCCTGTGTCTACTAAAAATAAAAAGAATTAAAAATTAGCCAGGCGTGGTGGTGCACACCTGGAGTCCCAGCTACTTGGGAGGCCGAGGCATGAGAAGAATCACTTGAACCCGGGAGATGAAGGTTGCAGTGAGCCGAGATTGCCTAACTGCATTTCAGCATGGGCTAGACAGAGCAAGATTCCCGTAATAACAACAAAAAAGAACCAAGATGGGGGAGAAGAGGAAGAGCAGCTGGGAGGTTATCACAGTAATATAGGCAAGAAATGATGGTGACTGACCAAAAGGCTAGGAGTGGAGGTAGAAAAAAGATCAATTCCAGATGCATTTTAGAGATGAGAGAACTGATTGGATGTGAAGGACAGGGAAGAGTCAAGCGGGGATCCTAGGTTTCTGGGCAGCACAATTAGATGTATGGAGGCTCCATTTACTGAAATGGATGGTACAAATTACTGAGATTTAGTCCTCACATTCTGTGTGCTCATTTCAACTGCCAAATTCAGTGAATTCTTATTACATATATTCTCTCTTCATCTGACAATGCTGAAATACCAAATTCTCCTGGTTTTTCTCTTACTCAGAGTCTCTTTCTCAGGTTTCATATGCCCCAGAACTCTGTCGCTGGCTCTCTGCTATGTTCTTCAGTACATTTTCCCTGGATGACCTCATCCAAACAATCTAAGCTTTAACTATTAACCACATAACTCTCCAAATCTGCATCTCCAACGAGAACTTTCTCCTCACCTCCAGAAATGTCTATCCAATTGTTTTCTGCCCATCTCCATTTGGACGTCTTACTAGCATCTCGAACTCAACATACTCAAAAGTATCTACATCATCTTCTTCCCCCAAGACTCCTATTTCCCAATCTGTGAAAAGGCCAAAAACATGCCCAGCTTCCCAAGTCCAAAACCTATGATCATTTTATCCACCTCCTCTTTCAGTCCTGCATCAGTTTCCAAGCTCTATCAAACACACTTTCTAAATGGCTCATGAATATGTGTCCTCTCTTCATAGCCCAGTGTTTGAGTTAAGAACTTCATCATCCTCCCCTGGATTCTTACAAGTCTTCTGCTTTCTCTGGCTTCAGTCTCACCCCACTCTAACCTATCCTTCCCATCTCAATAGACAGAGAAATCCCCACTGGATTAAGTGTGGCAGACAAGGCCCTTCGTAAGTTGGTGCCCTTGGTTGGCTCTCCTGCCTCAACTCCCACCATCCACCTTATATACACTCCAACCTCCTACTATACTGCACCACCAACAGGTTCATTCATAACTCTGTATGTACTTCCGCCCCTCCCCAAAGCCTACTCAGTGTAAACTTCCTTCCTCCAGTAGCCTGAACTACAGTCTGAGATAATGACCCTCCTTCAAGCTCCCACAGTACATCTTTACCAATGTGCTGCTGGCCTTACATAGTGGTATACACCTGTAGCCCGAGCTGCTTGGGAGGAAAAGGCAAGAAAATCACTGGAGCCCAGGAGTTTCAGTTCCAGAGCAGCCTGGGCAACACAGTGAGACCCACCCTCCCACCACCCACCTCAGGAAAAAAAACAGACTTCTTATACTACTTATCACGGTGTTTCTCTCATTGAATTGCAAATTATTCGATGGTGAGGACTCTCTTGGTGTTTAACACTTAAAAGGTGCCTAGTAAATGTTGGCTGAGTTAACTGTCTCGATCAAACTTGAGAAGCTTTCCTGTAAAAGATGAACTATTACGTGCAGTATCCATGACAAGAAAAAAAGGTGATTTGGCAAGAATTTTAGATTCAATAATTTTCTAAACTGAACCGATAACATCAGCTGCTGATTTTTACATATCAACATTCATCTTCATTACTGAAGAATCACGTCCAAGGTGTATGGGACTATTACTCTGGTGATCTTTTCACTACTATGTAATTTCACACTCCTGCTACATTTAATACCCTGATTTTAATTAAGATCACCCTATCTGCTTTGTCCTCTATAGCCATGTCTGACCTTTCATGCACAATAATTCTGTCTGAAGTACATTTCTGATAAACTTAAGTCGTTTGATTAAACACAAATACCACCACCAACAAACACATTTTCAACGTTTTTTTTTTTCTAAAACAAAATACAGAATGAATTATGTCTTATACATACAAAGCGTACTGTCATCTGTCAACCTCTGGAAGGTGGGGAGATTTTTACATTTATGCTTTACAGCCCCTAGAATCATTGGTTACGTGGAACAGTTGGTGATCCAACAGAACTTCACCTAGTTTCCTCGATCCAAGGATTATATTAAGAACTTTTCCGTGAAGACAGAAATTACTGAGTAAACTCTGGTATTCAGATACTGTGATGCAATTGACATTTTGAAAACAAAAGGAATGAAAAAACTCTACGTGGTTTATTAGCAGCTGGCCCTCTTTATAACTATTATTTGACCAAATTCGGAGACAGCAACAAGTACTTTGCTTTGAATAACTACACAGAAAGTCCTGTGGCAGATACCACTCCAGATGTCCATAAAACAACTCATCCAATTCCCATAAATTGAGTGCGAGGTTTACCATAAGCCTGACTCATGATATTTGGTACGAAAAAGGAGCTTTTTTTTTTTTTCCTTTGGGAAGACTATGCTTTTTAATGCTGTATGTCTTGTCAAATTATGGTGGCTACGTCTGGAATTATGATGGATTTGACCTAATTCTTTTAAGTCAGGCCATCTCCTGGTATTCCTAGCTCTTTGCATTGTAACCTAGAAGTAACTATATATATATATATATATATTTTTTTTTTGGAGACAGAGTCTCACTCTGCAGCCCAGGCTGGAGTGTAGTGGCGCAACCTCGGCCTCCGGGGTCCCAGTTCAAGCAATTTTCCTGCCTCAGCCTCCTAAGTAGCTGGGATTACAGGCATGGGCCACCATACCCAGCTAATTTTTGTATTTTTAGTAGAGACGGGGTATCACCTGTTGGCCGTGCTGGTCTTGAACTCCTGACCTCGTGATCCACCTGCCTCGGCCTCCCAAAGTGCTGGTATTACAGGCGTGAGCCACCGCGCCTGGCTGTAACTATATTTTTTTAATCGGTGTTTTGCAGACCACGGAAATGAGACAAATGAGATTCCAGGACTGTTTTATTACGGAGACTTAAAACTGAATGAGAGCCTGGGAAGAGGAACTTAGAAGTACCACAAAACCCTGGCTTAACAGGAAACAAACCAACAAAGGCCCTACAAATGAAAAACCTGCAACCTTCCGCCACCTTCCAAAGGTGGAGAACGCCAGAACCCTGGTTCCCAAGTCAGAATCCGGTAGGGCCCGGACGATCCAGAGTCACCGTGAGGAGAAGGCAAGGGGCGCCGCGAGGGGTCACTGCAGACGCCCGCCGGGCCCGCTCCCCCTGACCGCCCCCCGGGAAGGAGCAAGGTAGGGCGCTCTCCCCTCCTCCTTCGCACGCGGGGATCCAGGAAGGAAAAGAAAGAGACTCTGCGCCTTCCCGGTCCGTCGTGGGGGCCCGCGTTCCCCACTGGCTGGGTTCCCTCGGCCGCAAAGAACGCAGGCCGCGCCCCCTCCCCACCTCCGCGCTCAGCGCGCGCGCCTGGCCTACGACCTCCGCGAGAGGCGTGTGCCGGGCCCGGAAGCCCCCCGCCCCGGCCCCAGCCCTGGCATCACTCACGAAGCCCGAGAGCCGCCGTCAGCACCGACCACGGCCAGCGCCTCCTGTCTGGGGCTGCAATCACCGCCCAGGCTCCGGCGGGCGCTGCCATCGTCCAGCCGCTGCAGTCCCCGCCGCAGCGTCCCTGAGCCCCGGTTCCCGCTGAGGTTGGCTCCACTTGGGGAAGAAGGTTCTGATCTCTCCGCCACCCACACCGGGTGGCACCTCCACGCTGCGCTCCCCACTCCGGCCCCAGCCGCCGCTCGCCAGCTCTGCACCCTAGCCTCAGCTCTGCTCCGGCCCTCGCTGTCCGCTCATTGGCCTGTCCGCGCCCTTTGAAGGACGCGATTGGAAAGACAGGCTGTCCATCACCCGTCCGCCAGGAAGGCCCCGCCTCCTCGGTCCCACCCAGGCGCCGTGGCCCCGCGCGGAGGCCGGGTCTGCAGCGGTCCCAAGCCACGGCGGGCCCTCTGCCTGCCTGCGTGGCTGTCCGCCTGCGAGCCCCGCCAGCCAGCATCTCCGCTGCCTCTCTCAGGGTCCAGTCCCACGGTCCTCTTCATTGTCTCTCCTTGCCACGGGTCTTTGCTGGGTTCTAACCTCGCGTCTGTTTCAGCTCTTCTTGGTCTCTGCCGGCCTCACCTAAAGAAAAAGAAGCAATTCATTTACCTTTAAAAGAAAGAAAAAACAGAAAGAAAAATAGTGAGGCATTCGATTGATGGGGGAGAGACTTCTGATTCAGTCGTCCAGGTAGAACACGTTCCCCTTGCCCTGTCTCCAAGGCCTGTCCTTCGCGTGGACTAGATAATGTATCTGCTGCAATTTGAGAAATCTGGTGGTTTAAAAAGAAGTCTCCATTTTGCCTTAACCCCCTCTTAGGAACCTTCCTCCTGGTTTCAGAAGGATGGGAATCTGGAACTCTTTCCTACTACCTGGAAAAAAAATGAAAGTGCTTTTGGATTGCTTTGCTTTTGCATGTCAGCGTTCCTGTCGGTGTCTGTGAAAATTAGAATGCACAAGTTCCCGACACTGGTTGCTGACCCTGCTCGCCTTGGGTTGCCTTGGCCCGGAACAGTCTGCCACCTACGGGTTGCCCTATCAATAGAAGTATTTGGAAGGATCATTATGAAAATGGCTTACAAAAGGGAAAAATGGAGGGACAAGGGCACAAGAATGATAAGTGTGAAGGAGAAAAAGGGAAGATTCAGGTGGGAGGCTGACACAGTGAGGAAGGGAAACAAGCTTTAGACAATTAGGACAAGGAGGGGCGGAGAATATGGTGAGAACCAAAATGCAACCTCTCACTTCAGGGTTTTGTCTAAAGTCAGACTTACCAATGCCATTCCTGATTATCTGTGCTGTTTTAGCTAACATTGTAGTACAGCAAAATCATAAGAACATTAGTGAGGAAAAAAACTAAAAAAAGCATACCAGAATCACTTTGCCCTATTTCTGTCAGCAGATCCTTTTGAAATGTGTCTCATATGCCATAGGTTGGGAAAGATACCAATGCATTAATTCACCTATGGATGTAGAACACCTGGGCTTTACTCTCAAGAAGCCCATTGTCTACCAGTGTACACAAACAAGTACTCGATTACATTTGTGAAAATGCTTGAAGAGCGAATGAAGGGACAGTGGCTCTCAGCAGAGCCTGCAGGGACAGTGGCTCTCAGCAGTGTTAAAAGCCTCTCTGCTGATTGTGATGTACCTCAGCCACATATACCTCCCTCTCTCAAAAACCACTGGCCCAAGAGGCATCTAGAAAGATTCACCAAGGATAAAACAGTTACGGTGGACTTTAAAGGATGAATAAAAGTTCACCAGCAAGAAAACAGGAAAAGCAAACACAGAGAACCAAAACTACCTACCAGGTGTGAGAAACATTAGATGAATTCTTTGTGGTTTGCAACTTGAGGGGAGTGAGGGAAAGAGGGGAAGAGAGAATGCCAGAAAAGCAGGCTGCGGTCATATTTTGAAGAGCCTTGAGTTGTGTTTGTTCTGGAGGCAGTGGAGAGTGGTGAAAGGGGTGTAAGAAGTTCAGATCTGTGTTTTAAAAAGGTAACCACTGCGGCAGGGCAACAGTGAAGAGGGCAGGAAATAAGGTATTGACAGTGGTGATGAGAAGACAGGATTTGAGAGACATTTCATGAAAAGAATGACAGGACTGGATATAAATTGGGTGAGAAGTATAATCAAGAGAAAAATAATCCCAATTTCTAGCCTGTCTATCCTTGTCTTCGAGATCTGTTGCCAGAAGAAAATTGGAATGCGGGTGGTGTTCCAGGAACCCTGAGAATTTGACTCCTGGTGGATAACAATCAGAAAGATTCAAAGAGGAATCCTTGGGCCATCTTGAGAAAGATTTGCCTGAAGCCAAATCAGTTTAACAAAGTATGTCTTAATCCAGAAGCACTGTTGCTAGAAATTTTTGAAAGTTGGAAAATTAGAGTTCTAGTGTCTCCTTCCACTGGGGACAGATACACCAAATTGGGAGAAGGAGGGTAAAAGGGTCCCTAGGGAGGTGTTAATTCTTACAGGAGAAGGCTGTATCACCAGACTTCTACATTTACTGTAGCTGAGATAAAGTGTTCCTCAAGATACCCAGTATCTTCCCGGGCCCTGCAACTATCTGTGGACTACATTTGCTTCACAGGGACCGAATTCTAGGGAAGAATGTGCCCTGGACAGATAACACAGACATTCCTTCTACCAAATAGGGATGTTTCCCTCTGTTAATGAAGCAATCGATATTCTGAGTTTTGCTATTGTCAGTCTTTGTGCATCATCATTATGACAGTCAAATGAGATACTCAAGTATTTAGCCTACTAAGTAATGATTTTTAATGATTAGAGAGAAGTAGAAGTTGGGGTAAAAACCTAAAATGATAATAGCTATAGTAAATTCAAGTGGATAAAGAGAGCAGAGAGACTTCTTGAGACTGAGGCTTTCAAATATCTGAAGTGGTTACATTATTTTCTCTAACAAGTTATATTCTATATCTTCCTCCTTTTTAGGAGAAAAGCAGTATAAACTTCTTAGGTGTCCAGGGCATCGTTTGTTCAAGTTAGATTTTGATGAATAAACTATCCTGGCAATCTAGAACCTATTAACATTTTATAAGGTATTCTTATCCTCCCTCCTTTCCTGGAGCCCTAAGAAGAACTGAAGACTCAAGTTAGGGCAGTTTTAAATAAAACAAAAAAGGGTGAAGACAGTGCTAGAGCTCCAAAACTATTATTTTCTGTTGTCAAACTATAGGAAGAAAGTAGACAGTTTGGAGTCGGCCACATAGTACTTGTTAAATGTTTTTTGAAGAATGAGCAGGCCAGGCACAGTGGGTTACAACTGTAATCCCAGCACTTTGGGAGGCTGAGGCGGGTGGATCACAAGGTCATGAGCTCGAGACCAGCCTGGCCAACATGGTTAAACCCCATCTCTATTAAAAATATAAACATTAGCTGGGTGTGGTGGTGGGCGCCTGCAATCCTAGCTATCAGAAAGCTGAGGCAGGGGCATTGCTTGAACTAGGGAGGGAGGCAGAGGTTGCAGTGAGCCCAGATCTCCCCACTGCACTCCAGCCTGATGACAGAGCAAGACTCCGTCTGGGGGGGTGGGGAATGAGCAATGAATTAATGAATAAACCGATGAATGCATGACATGAAATAAAATTAATGAATAGGTCATTTGGGAAGTCACTCTGTCTACTTGTTTCCTATCTTGGTTATTTGCTAGAATGACAATTCGCAATTACTGTTTGTCAGCACGTTAGGGAAGCAGCAGCTTAGGAAAGCTAGAATAACGCCATTTTAAGTTCGGCTCCATTTTAGGACTAACAAGGCACATTCCTTGCCTGTCACGACCCATAGTCATGGGATGTTTACAGTTAAGGAAACAGTCTCAAGATACCTAGAAGGACTCATTCCTACAACAGCAAGAAGTCCAAATGTCCTACTAGCCACAACAATATATACCTTCAAGATCATCATAGTTACGGTTTGATGTATTCATATGCTAAAATATCAAGAATTGTCTTCTTTAAGACAACAGAGCAACAAATTTTGTCATGTTGTCTGCTCTCCCACATGTAGACACAGCTTAGCTTAGCTTTTACATAGGTAAGACCACTATATAAGAAAAACTGGCCGGGCACTGTGGCTCACACCTGTAGTCCCAACACTTTGGAAGGGCGAGGCGGGCGGATCCCAAGTTCAGGAGTTTGAGACCAGCCTGGCCAATATAGTGAAATCCAGTCTCTACTAAAAATACAAAAATTAGCCGGGAGTGGTGGCGGGCGCATGTAGTCCCAGCTACTCGGGAGGCTAAGACAGGAGAATTACTGGAACTCGGGAGGCAGAGGTTGCACTCCAGCCTGGGCAACAGAGTGAGACTCCGTCTCAAAAAAAAAAAAAAAGAAAAAAGAATGTTTCTCCTACTTTCTGAGGATGTCCTGCTCTGCAATAGAGTAGTTTCTAATAAACTTGCTTCTTTCACTACACTCTGCAACTCACCCTGAATTCCCTCCTGCAGGAGATCCAAGAACGCTCTCTTCCGGGTCTGGATGGAGACCCCTTTTTCAGGTAACGGAAGTACCAAAATGCAGTGAGCCATGATCATGTCACTGCACTCCAGCCTGGGTGACAGTGAGACCCTGTCTCAAAAAAAAAAAAAAAAAAAAAACCCGAAACTTTGTATTAAGGAATTTGGGACAAATTGTAATCATTCAGAATTATTCATTGGGCACTAGCTTTCCTATTGTAAGCCTCAATGCTAAGTATTTAAGACTTTAAAATATAGTTAAGAAGCTATGCCTACAGTATCTAATTAAAGATATTGGGACAATTGAACAGCAATCACACAATTGGTTGCCTAATTCTACAGTAGAATTCAGTGTTGACGTAGGTGTCTTGCACTCTAAGAATTTACAATTGGAGGATATAAGATTGAAACTCAATTATTTACCACATATGGTTGGTTTTGATATGTTAAAGGATCTTTTTCTGGGATGGTTAGAGTTTGGGATTTATCCAAAGGCAAACAGGGTTTTCAGCTGAAGAGAAAAGTTTGAGTGAAAACGAAGATGGGATTCACAAGGCTAGATAGGTAGGGCTTTTGAATACTATAATAAAATATCGGCAAGAAACCGAGATTTTAACATTATTGAAAAATTCGAAAGAGAACAAATGAAACATTCAGAACTCAGTAACAGGAGAGAGTCTGGAATCTGCCACAGTGACATTGTCACTCATTGTCATTTATTGGCCATGAATATAAATAAAATTACAGTTTTTGAAATAAGAGATCGACATTATACTGATAGTGACAACTTTGCTTTCTTCTGTGCTACTGATTTTCAAAGATCAAAACCAAAAAGAAAATTGAAATGCAGTATCTATAGAAAATAAACAGCCGGGTTGGTGGCTCACCCCTGTAATCCCAGCACTTTGGGAAGCCGAGGCGGGCGGATCACAAGGTTAGGAGATCAAGACCATCCTGGCTAACACTGTGAAACCTCCTCTCTACTAAAAATACAGAAAATTAGCCGGGTGTGGTGGTATGCGCCTGTAGTCCCAGCTACTTGGCAGGCTGAGGTAGAATCGCTTGAACCCAAGAGGTGGAGGTTGCAGTGAGCCGAGGCCGTGCCACTGCACGCCAGTGTGGGTGACGGAGCAAGATTCTGTCTCAAAACAACAACAAAAAAGAAAACAAGAAAACAGACACAACCAAAAGGTAGAATCCTAACATACAGACAACCACAGGAGGGCGTGGGACTAAAGAGCTTCGCATTCCTTTACAAGGACGGGAAATGAACTTTTAGGTTGGCTCGTTGGTCTAGGGGTATGATTCTCGCTTAGGGTGCGAGAGGTCCCGGGTTCAAATCCCGGACGAGCCCTATTTTGGCCTCGTTATCTCGAATTGCATATTTTGGGGATAGATGAGTAAACGTAATAAATACAGTTCAGTCAGAGTAAAACACAAAATTGAGACTTTTGGAAACTTAAAGCACTCTTTACATTGAAATATTAAAAGTCCTCGTGAAAATGTAAAAAGTTTGCTAGTGATGCAATATTGTACTCTGAAAACGTTGTTCCTAGCTGTGTATTCTTGGGTGCAGCGTGTGTATAGGGAGCTCGGGAGCTCGCCTCTTTGTTGCCTATGGCGTTGTTTAAATTCATCCACGACAGTGCCCCAAACCGGGGGTGGAGTATTTGCTGAGCGCCCCTTTCCTTGTAAATGCTCATTCCCGAATCCCGCGACCTGCTAATCCATGACGCCCCCTGCTCGTTTTGAGGCGTTAAAGGCGTGCACAGGATTCCGCACTAGGCATGTGTTTTTTAAATGGTACAAAGCAATTTGAATGCGTTGCCCTTGGGCGTACAGTAACCATACATTGTATTAATTGGGCCCACATGGTCCCTCGCTTCAAGACAAAGGTGATCAACATTTGAGCTCATGGGACTGGAATGCGTTCATTTAAATTTCTGAATGGACCATGGGGGGAGGAGGAAAAGTATATTTTTAATATTTTGAGTGTGAAGGGTAAAAGCCTGGGCTCGTCCGGGATTTGAACCCGGGACCTCTCGCACCCGAAGCGAGAATCATACCCCTAGACCAACGAGCCGCTCTCGGCAAAGGCGCTCCGGGCGCCTCCCTTCAGCCTTGCTCCGCCTCTCGCCGCCCTTCACTAACAATCCTGACCTGCGACCCTTCCTTCTCCTACCGCGTGTGCTCTTACTCTGCAAGCCTCGGGTCCGGAGCGCTGATCGGCCCGCCGCGTGGAGTTGCAGGGAGGGACGCGCTTTTGCCTGGCCCGGCCGTTCTAACCCCCTTCTCGCCGGCTGGGCCTCCACGTTCGCACGCGCTCCCGGAAGCCATCTTCCGGAGCCCGGGCTCGCCCCGGCGGTTCCCCTGGCGGGGTTGGCGCGCTCTGGGCGTCCGGGTTGAGGAAAGCGCAGGGCGGGGCGGGGCGCCTCAGGACACTGCCGGTTGCTGGGTCCCCGCGGCGCCCCGCCCCAGCCCAGCCAGTCAGTGCGCGCGGTCCCGGGTCTGCTCCCTCCGCTAGTGAGTCGGTGAATGAAGACCGGGAGCTCGGCAGAGGGAAGAGAATACCCGAATCCTGGCCAAGAAAAGGGTGGTGGGAGACGCAATCCCAAAGTGGGGAATATTAAGTTAACTCCCCGAACCTTCCTTCGGGATAAAGCACTCTTTTAAACTCTTTGCTTGTACTGAACCCTCCTGATGTTCGTAACACTCCCCTAGGTGCCACTGTATCTCCATTTGCAGATGAGGAAACTGAGGCTCAGAGATGTTAAGTCGCTCACGGAGGGCCACAGGGCTGGGAGCTGGCGGTGGCCCTGGTCCTGGAGGGTGGGAGAACTGGGGGCTGGGGCGTGTGAAGGACTGGAGAGTGGGGGAGATGACTGGTACCTCGGCAGCTTGGAGGAGCGAAGGCAGTGGCAGAAGGCCGGGTTTTCTCCCTCCCACCCCCCAGAAACCTGAGCCTGCCCTGCGGCCCTTCGGCCCAGCGGAGCGGGCGTGGTTTCCCGGCCCGGGGTCTTCGGCTCGGTCTCCGAACTCTCCTGCGTTCCGCCTGCTCTCCCCGCTTCCCCCCCTCCCACGACCCCCGCCCGCCACCCTGCTCTCCGGCTCCTTGCAGTTTGTGGCCTGGCCCCTGCACCAGCCAGCGACAGGGCTCTCTACATCGCCAGAGTGGGCTAAAGGCTTTTCTGAGGTTTCTTCACTGCATGTCGCCTGTTACACGCCCCACGGGTTTGAACCCTGGTCCGGACGTCCTATCGTTGAGTGTCTCCCCCAAAGCTCACTGGCATTAAAAGGAAGGGAGGGAGGGAGAGAGAGAAAAAAGCGCAGAGAAGCGGGTGCAAATGGGAAGCTCTCGATGAGCAGGTGAGAGGGCAAATGCACCACCAGGACCTGGGAGAACGGTCTGACCAGGCTACAGAGCAACGGATTCCTTTTAGGCGGAACTGAAGGTGGCCTCCACGAGGACACCTTCACTTCCACCAGGGAATCTTACTACCTGTTTATCTTTTGCCCTCTGTTTGGTTTGTTTGTTTGGGGACAGAGTCTCACTCTGTCACCCAGGCTGGGGTGCAGTGGTGTGATCTCAGCTCACTGCAACCTCCGCCTCCTGGGTTCCAGTGATTCTCCTGCCTCGGCCTCCCGAGTAGCTGGGACTACAGGCACCCACCACCACACTCAGCTAATTTTTTATTTTTAGTAGAGATGGGGTTTCACCATGTTGGCCATCCTTTGAGTACCAACTATATAATCATTCTAGAATCTTGTTTCTGAATGTTAGTTAAAGTGCAATTCAGCCCATTCATTCTTTAAAACAAGCAACTGGTAAGTGTAATAACTGACTAATTTTCTCGAATTTCTATGTAAAACTATATCATGAAGGACTAGAGTCATTGCTTACAGGAGTACTCAGGGGGAATCCTTTTTTTTTTTTTTTTTTTTTTTTTTTTTTTGAAAGATTAGTTTTCTGGCACCCACGCAGGAGTACAGTGTTCAGTATTGGCACAAAGGAGCCAACCCAACCCCGGTTCAATCGTATATACACCCACAACCA
>CAUYQU010010451.1:0-56691 GCA_963574635.1 Cheracebus regulus | reverse complement strand
TTTCTGCTGAGAGATCTGCTGTGAGTCTGATGGGCTTCCCTTTGTGGGTAACCCACCCTTTCTCTCTGGCTACCCTTAGTATTTTCTCCTTAATTTCAACCCTGGTGAATCTGATGATTATGTGCCTTGGGGTTGCTCTTCTTGAGGAATCTCTTTGTGGTGTTCTCTGTATTTCCTAGACTTGAATATTGGCCTGCCTTGCTAGGTTGGGGAAGTTGTTCTGGATAATATCCTGAAGAGTATTTTCCAGCTTGGATTCATTCTCTCTGTCACATTCAGGTACACTTATCAAACGTAGATTAGGTCTTTTCACATAGTCCCGTATTTTTTGAAGACTTTGTTCATTCCTTGTTCCCCTTTTTTCTCTAATCTTGCCTTCTCATTTTATTTCATTGAGTTGATCTTTGACCTCTGATATCCTTTCTTCTGCTTGGTCAATTCGTCTGTTGAAACTTGTGCATACTTCACAAAGTTCTCATGTTGTATTTTTCAGCTCCATCAATTCACTTATATTCCTCTCTAAGTTGTTTATTCTCATTAGCATTTTGTCAAATCTTTTTTCAAGGTTCTTAGTTTCTTTGCATTGGGTTAGAACATGTTCTTTTAACTCAGAGAAGTTTCTTATTACCCACCTTCTGAAGCCTGATTCTGTCAATTCTTCACACTCATTCTCCATCCAGCCTTGTTCCCTTGCTGGTGAGGAGTTGTAATCCCTTGGAGGAGCAGAGGTGTTCTGGTTTTGTGTGTTTTCATCCTTTTTGTGCTGGTTTCTTCCCATATTTGTGGATTTATCCACCTGTCCTCTTTGTAGTTGTTGACTTTCAGATTGCATCTCTGGGTGGATGTCCAGTTTGTTGATGATGAAGTTATTTCTTTCTGTTTCTTAGTTTTCCTTCTAACATTTAGGCCCCTCTGCTGTAGGACTGCTGAGGTCCACTCCAGGCCCTGCTTGCCTGGGGATCACCTGCAGCAGCTGCAGAACAGTAAGGGTTGCTGTCAGTTTCTTCTTCTGCTATCTTTACCCCAGAAGGATACACGCCAGATGTCAGTCTGAGCTCTCCTTTATGAGGTGACTCTTTGGATATACAGGGGTCAGGGAGCTGCTTGAAGAGACAGTCTGTCCTTTGTAGGAAGTCACATGCTGAGCTGTGAGCTCGGTTGTTCATTCAGAGCTGCTGGGCAGGTATGTTTAAGTCTGCTGCAGCAGAACTCACAAACCCCTTTTTTTCCCCCAGGTGCTCTGTTCCGGGGATTTGGGGCTTTATTTATGAGATTCTGTTGTGCTGCTGCCTTTTTTCAGGGCTGCCCTGCCCAGCAAGGAGGCAGCCTAGTCACAGTCTGCCTGCAGAGGCTTTGCTGAGCAGCTGTGGGCTCCACCCAACTGCCGTGTGAACTTCCCTGCAGTCCTGTTTATACAGGTATAATTAGAACTGCCTCAGCAATGGCGGCCCACCTCTATAATGGTGGACTCTCTCTGTAATGGTGGGCTGCCTCTGCAATGGCAGGCTGCCTCAGCAATGGCGGACTACCTCTGTAGTGGTAGACTGCCTCGGTAATGGTGGACGTTCCTCCCCCACAGAGCTGGACCATCCTGGGTTCAGCTGTGCTTGCTGTGAATCTCTCTCCAGAGCATTTCAGATTGCTATTTTTTTGTGGGGGTGGGACCAGCCGAGGCTGATCACCTGGCTCCCTGCCTCAGAGCCTTTTTTTTTTTAAGTTCAACGGGCGACTCTGTGTCCTAGGTGTTCCAGTCACCTGGATTTGTGTGATTTCCTGTGCAGCGACCCACTGCGCCGGCTGAAACAGCCATGCTCAGATTCATGATGCTTTTTTGCCTGGGAATCTCCTGGCCTGGCTCCCTGTTTCAGTCCCCTTTTTTTAATCAGTTGAATGGGTGACTCTCTACCCCAGGAGCTTCAATCACCAGCTAAAATGGCACCCGGACCCATGTATTTTGTGCAGAGAACCGCAGTGCCAGCCAAAACAAACTGCTGATCAAAACAGCCACGCTGGTGACCCGTGGGGCTCCTCCACCTGGGAATCTCCTGGTCTGCGGGCAATAAAAATCCATCTGGAAATGTGGCGTCCACTCACCCTCTAAGCTTTCGCTGGGAGCTGCAATCCTGAGCTGCTCCTAATCAGCCATCTTGGATCTGTCTCCACTACTTTCACTTTTTAGTTCTATCCCATTTCTTCCCCCCTATTTAAGGTCACTGCCCATATACTTTTTCTTCATTCTCCTACATCATCAGTTCCATCATCACATAGCACATTGTAATTTCTGCGTCTCTCTCCTCATTAAAAAAAAATGAATCCTCTCTTTTGATTCCATTTCTCCTCTAGCTAACTCTATATTTTTTTGATTTCATATGACAAAATCCTTTGAAAGATTTAACTACACTTACTTTCTTCCAATTTGGCACCTCTTGTTTTTTTCTCAAACCCACTCTCTTCCCTTCTATTACTCCACTGTAACTCTTTTTCAAGGTAGAAAATAATTTATGATTTGCTTATTCAAATGGTTAAATCTATTTTCATTTCATTTGATGTATTAGTGGCATTGTACACCACTGATTACTCCTTTTCATGGGAGAGGAAATAAAACAAGCTTTCTCTTCTCCGCTTCCTAACTCTACACTCTCCTGATGTTTTTTTTTTTTCCCCCTACCTTACTGGCTCCTTCCAATCAGACTCTTCCTTGTTCTTTCTCACTTTCCTCTAAAAAACACTTCAGATCTCAGTCTTTGTACAATTTCTCATCTCTTTCTATACTTACTCCCTTGTTGATCTTACCCAATATTACAGCTTTGAATAGTACCTAATGATAATATTCTGGTCAGAGTTCTTTCTGATCTCCACATTTTTACATAAACTTGTACAAGTAAAAATAATGTTGATGCTTCCAATTGCAGGTCCAGTAGGCTTCTCAAACTCACACGTTTAACTGTAGTCCTGATCTCCTCATTGAAACTTCCTTCTATTCTAGTTTTCCCCTTCTAAGTAAATGACACTACCACCATTCCAATAGTTATTTTTTAAAAGTATGTTTTTTTCTCTCATATGCCATATCTAATTCATCCATATCCCTGTTCCAAACACATCCAAGATCTGACCACAGGTCTCCACTTCTACCATTGTCTCTCATCTGGATTAATCAACAACTTCCTAACTCATCTCCCTGCTCTTGTTCTTGTCCCCTACAATCTGTCTTCAACACAGAAGTAGGCCTTCCTGTGTCATCAAAATAAAAGCAAATTCCTTACAGCTGCCCATGAAGTCCTAGGAAGTGTGTCTCTTCCACTTGGTTCTCTGATCTCATTTCTTACTCCCCTCCCTACTATTCACTGCCCAGCCACACCATCCTCGCTGCTCCTCAAATACATCAAGCTCACTTTTGCCTCAGGGCTTTGCATATGTTTTTCCCTGTACCTAAAATGCTATTCTCCTAGATGTCCACATGGCTCATTCTCTAGCCTACTCTTAGTCTTTGCTCAAATGTCTCTTTTTCAGCGAAGCTACCCCAAATACCATAATTTAAATTGCAGGCATTTCTCCATTGTTACCTTTCCTTTCCCTCCACTGTTTTTATCCATAGTGCTTTGACTCATCTAACATGTTTTATATTTTAATTACTTTATTTTTTTATGTCTTCTTGAATCCTCCTTCTTTGCCCTCCCCAAAGATTCTACCAGAATATAAACCCTTTGAGTACAGAAATTTGAATCTGTTGTTTGTTGCTGAATCTCCCTGGTTAGTGCCTGGTAATCAGTAGATGCTAAATTAACATGTTGAATAAATGAATATAATTTAAAAGAAGTAAAAAAAAAAATCAAGCACTCTTCTCTCCTTCAGATATTCAGAGCTCTTTTATCTTTCCTTTCTGCATCCTATAAGCAATTATTTATTTTGTAAAACATTTTCTACTAATCATTAATATCTCTTTAGAAATTTTAGTTATTCAATTTCTATTTTCATAACATTTTCCTTTTAAATACCTAGTGTCATGTATAAATTTCAAGAGTTCATGCCATCATAAACAGGCATCAGGTGATAGAAGAATGTTAATGCTTCTTTTATGTGCCCTTAAATTTACAGTCTTACACTGTCCCTCTTTGAATCATTTCTTCTGCCAGTCCTGGTGTATTTGCTAACATTGGTACCTTGTATAATACAGCTGAGAGAAAAATGGGATGAGTGCATCATATTTAAACCCAGTTATGCAGTCGCAGTTTTTTCATAGCTGAGTAAACTGCCCAGGCTTACAGCTAGCTATTACTCACTTGGCTGATTTAGTCTTCTCTTTCAGCCACATGAAAATGCCACCTGCTATTCAGTTGATTGAAGATGGAACGATGTGAGCATCTAATAAAGAAGACAGAAAAATAACACAGCATTTGTGATTCATGTGTTCATATTAATTCTCATTCTTTCTCCCCTTCCCTCTTTCTCTCTAAGTCATATCTTTTCCACAACAGACTATGCTTACCCCAATATTAAGCTCATTACATTATTCTATTTTTGCTTTCATTCTGGATTATTTATTCTCAAAATATATCTCTCTGTTGAATTGATTCTTCTATGAAAGGATTATTAATATCAAAGTCACATCAGAGATTTTCAGTGAGGTGTAGCATATTCCCCCAACAGTCTAAAGAAAAGATTTATAATGTCATTGCAGAGTATCATTCAAATACCTTGGCCCGTTAAGTTGCAATTGATGCTTAACTAATGTGCTTTATTTTGAAGTGCCTATCTTTTCACAGCATGGGATAGCAATACGCCAAGGAGATAGAGTTATGATGGGTGAGAGTTCAACTTGAGAATGCTATATAAGAGAGAGGCTAACTAGAGTTCAAAGGGAATTTTATGCTCTTATACAATCATATCTGAGGCAGTAGACATTCTTTAATCATATTTTAAAAATCTCATCTACCTAGTCTAAGTCTTATATTTTCACTTCTATTTTTAACTTAATTAACAAAGAAGAAGATAAACTAGTATTTGGACTTATCAAAATGCAAATCAGTTACCTAGCACTAGAAAAAGGTAAACACATACTCTTCACATTTTAGACCTAAATTTTATTCATCTTTAAGTCATATATCAATTTTTCTTTGGGAAATAATTTCTAATATAGACTAATAGATGTATATTTTCTACTCTTTCCTGTAATATACCATTATTGAAGCATTTATTCCATTCTGCCTCACATATATTATTAATATATGTCTTTCTCCATGTTCAGTTATAAGCTCCTTGAGAGCAGAGATTGTATTATTTTCCTGTTTTTATCTTTAGTGCCTTTCACAGTGCCCATCATGGAGACACTCAAAAAAGTATTTGTTAAAAAAAAAAACCTAAATTTAATTCCAGATATATTTATTAAGTATCTTTGCCAAGCATTCCGCTAAACAATAGAAGTAAACCTTGGAATGGGACAGAGTTATTGCTCTTAAAAAGCTCATGATAAATTAAACTCAGTTATGTGCAGCTATGAAAGGCAATTCAGATGTGTTCAATTCCTAGTTTGGGAGATTATTCCATGTGGGCATACCTAACAGTTGAAAAAGTCCAAGGCAATCTGTGAGAAAAAAAACAGTCTATATCTGACTTAGCATAAGAAAACCGAGTCATATTAGGAATGGGCTTTTATGTTTTTCAGTATTGGGATTCTGAGAGTCCCCCCAGAGTCTTCAATTGACCTACATCCAAATTCTAGGAAGAATCAGAGAATGCACAAGAAACCTCAATGAGAAAACACTCTCCAGAGCTGTATAAATTGAGATTTCCAGAACACAGCAACCTATTTATTTTGTTCTCATGGTACCTGGTCTATGATATCACATTTTCTTTTTTTTTATTATTGTACTTTAAGTTCTGGGGTACATGTGCAGAATGTGCAGGTTTGTTAATTAGGTATACACATGCCATGGTGGTTTGCTCCATCTATCACCTCATCATCTACATTAGGTATTTCTCGTAATGCTATCACTCACCTAGCCCCCCCCCCATCTACCTGCTATCTCTCCCCTAGCTCCCCAACCCCCAGTGGGCCCCAGTGTTGTCCCCCTCCCTGTGTCCATGTGTTCTCATTGTTCAACACCCACTTAAGAATGAGAACATGTGGTGTTTGGTTTTCTGTTCTTGTGTCAGTTTGCTGAGAGTGATCATTTCCAGTTTCATCCAGGTCCCTGCAAAGGACATGAACACATCCTTTTTATGGCTGCATAGTATTCCATGGTGTCTATGTGCCACATTTTCTTTATCCAGTCTATCATTGATGGGCATTTGGATTGGTTCAAAGTCTTTGCTATTGTGAACAGTGCCACAGTAAACATATATGTGCCTGTGTCTTTATAATAGAATGATTTATAATCCTTTGGGTATATACCTAGTAATGGGATTGCTCAGTCAAATGGTATTTCTAGGTCTAGATCCTGGAGAAATCGCCACACTGTATTCCACAATGGTTGAACTAATTTACACTCCCACCAACAGTGTAAAAGTATTCCTATTTCTTCACATCCTCTCCAGTATCTGTTGTCTCCTGATTTTTTAATGATCGCCATTCTAATTGGCATGAGATGGCATCTCAATGTGGTTTTGATTTGCATTTCTCTAATGACCAGTGATGATGAGCATTTTTTCATATGTTTGTTAGCTGCATAAATGCCTTTTTTTGAGAAGTCCTTGTTCATATCTTTCACCCACTTTTTGATAGGGTTATTTGTTTTGTTCTAATAAATTTGTTTAAGTTCTTTGTAGATTCTCATATTAGCCCTTTGTCAGATGGGTAGATTGCAAAATTTTTTTCCTATTCTGTTGGTTGCTGGTTCACTCTAATGATAGTTTCTTTTGGTGTGCAGAAGCTCTTTAGTTTAATTAGATCCCATTTGTCTATTTTGGCTTTTGTTGCCATTGCTTCTGGTGTTTTAGTCATGAAATCCCTGCCCATGCCTATGTCCTGAATGGTATTGCCTAGGTTTTCTTCCAGGGTTTTTATGGTGTTAGGTCTTAGTTTAAGTCTTTAATACATCTTGAGTTAATTTTTGTATAAGGTGTAAGGAAGAGATCCAGTTTCACCATTCTGCATATGACTAGCCAATTTTACCAACACCGTTTATTAAATAGGGAATCCTTTCCCCATTTCTTGTTTTTGTCATGTTTGTCAAAGATTAGATGGTTGTAGATGTGTAGTGTTATTTCTTAAGCTTCTGTTCTGTTCCATTGGTCTATATCTCTGTTTTGGTACCAGTATCATGCTGTTTTGGTTATGTAGCCTTATAGTATGGTTTGAAGTCAGGAAGTGTGATGCCTCCAGCTTTCGTTTCTTTTGGTAATTTTTTTTTTTTGTTATTGTTTCTTTTTTGCTTAGCATTGTCTTTGCTATGCCGGCTCTTTTTTGGTTCCATGTGAAATTAAAGGTGTTTTTTTTCCAATTCTGTGAAAAAAGTCAATGGTAGCTTGACGGGGATAGCCCTGAATCTATAAATTACTTTGGGCAGTATGTCCATTTTCATGATATTGATTCCTCCTAACTATGAGCATGGAATGTTTACCACATTTTCATTTAATTGTTTGAAAAACACTAGAAAATGCAAAAATAAGTATTTACTTATTATATTATTTCTCTCTCTTCTTTTCATCTTTCTAAAAATTTAACATAGTCATGGATTAAAGCCTGAATTTTTTACTATTATAAGGGGTCATCTTTATATCTGCAGTATTTCTTCCAGGCAATTGTAATGCTTCATTGAACCATTATTCTGAGACAAAAATATTGATTCTTTTCATTTCAAAGTGAATTTCTCCTTTTGGTTCCCACAACCATTACACAGAAGTAAATTTATGAGTAGTCACTTTTTTCTATGCTTATATTTCTTGAGTAATCCTTTAATATACATACCTTCTTTCTTTATTCTGAAAGTTTTAGTTTATTTATCTACAATACCTAGCACAGTGCCTTCTAGGCAAGTGGTGCTTATGTTAATTGCTATCATCTCTTCAGTGTTTACTAAGTCTTTGAAACTGTGCTAAGTACTTTAAACATGTAAGTTTAACCTTATAAACTATTGGAAGAGTGATACCACTGTAAGCCTATACATATTAACATATATTTGAATGACTATATAATTCCTATACAATCATATATCTAAAATTCTTATATATATTCATATGTATAGTTATAAAAGGTAACTAAAGAGTTAAGAATAATTACAATTAAGAAACTTATTTTACTAATTGTGAGTAGGAAGTGCTGAACTTAATGAATCTAATTCAAGAATTATTATTCAACTAGCTCTTTAAATAAATAAATAAACTTCATATAAAGATGGTTTTAGTATGTACAATTCTGTTTAGTCATTCTGCCTATATACCCACTTTAAATCAATTAACATCATAAAGAGTAATTTTGAACATGCAATGAAAATGAAAAAAAGCTAATTTTTAATAATTCTTGCTAATGGAAATAAGCTATGGAAAAATACACCATCCAAAAGTCATTTGTTTGTGGCTTTGAAGTAATTCATATGATATTTTTCTATCAGCTCCTCATGATAGAAAAACAGAAAGGCAAATTCAGTCCTTATCGTATATTCTAAAATTAAACATCTCCAGAATACAATCCTTTACATTATATACTACTTGTAGATAACTGAGAGATTTAGATTCTAGCCTCCAAGAGTGATAAGAATATGCTTTGGGGCTGTGTATGTATTAATCAAATGCCTCTCCCCTCTAAAACCAAGCAGTATATATTACCTTTACCACATAGTAGAACTTAATTATTTCTATCTCAAATCTGCTGATTACTAGCAAGTATCCTTGGTATACTAATGTCAGCTCAACTTCTCTGTTACACGAAAGGATGAGTGCATTTAGATGAGCTTGGCCTTTCCCTTGTGAGTACTGTTTAATTCTTGAACTACTTCCATGGAACTCCAGCTCTTGAAAATATGGCAGGAAAACCACTGGACTGGAGAAACTCTGAGGTCCATTTCCAAAGCCAACAATTGAAAACTTCATGACACATGGTCTTGAATGTTTTATTTTGGTGTGCACATCCTTCATTTTTCAATTACCCTGAGGGTTTCCTTGAAGTCAGAGACCACATTTTACTGAATCCACATTAAATATTCAGTAAACACTTACTAAAACAATTAATGAACACTACTCCACAGCTACCATGTCCAACATATTCCTGAAGGATTGGAACAAAGACTTGTATACCTCAGGGACATCTGGTTCACTACTGTGGGTGGTTCAACAAAAAATACCTCCTAGCAGATATCCTCTTAACTATAATAGTTCCTCCTGAGAAGATTTCTGTTCTATTACACACATTATTTGTGCACAAATTTTCTTCTCTAGCTGCCTAAAGGATCTTTTCCTTTTCATGCCTCTGGTGGTATTCAGTATAACGTTTCTCTAGTTATTGTACCTCCTACACTACATTCATTCATTTGATATGACATCTACGACATCTTTGATCTACTCACACTTAGCCACCCACTTGCATGGCCCATGGGGCCTTTGTGCCTGTTCCACCACTGCCGTTTGATGTCTATTTGACTATGAATGAAGTTGGAAACAGAGAGCATGTTATCAAAAATTGAACATAAGGGCTTGGGCAGAAAAGCTCCTTTTGTAGAATATAGGTAGGACACAAGATAGTGAGGCAGAGAGAGAGAGACGGTGTCAAGAAATAATGAATTTGTCTGAGGCAAGTTAATTAAACATAATAAACATATAAATCTATGGTTTGAAGGAACACAATGTTAAATATTTTGTCAAATTAAGCATATGATTTTAATTTTTTTTTTTTAGACAGAGTCTCATTCTGTCGCCCAGGCTGGAATGCAGTGGCACGATCTCAGCTCACCATAGCCTCCACCTCCCAGGTTCAAACGATTCTCCTGCCTCAGCCTCTCAAGTAGCTGGCACTACAGGCGTATGCCACTATACCCAGTTAATTTTGGTATTTTTTTTTTAGTAGAGATGCATTTCACTATATTGGCCAGGCTGGTCTCAAACTCCTGACTTCGTGATCCACCTGCCTCAGTCTTCCAAAGTGTTGGGGTTACAGACATGATCCACCATGCCCTGCCATGTGTTTTATTTTTAATTAAGTATGTAATACATATATTTCTGTTTTATAGTATATATGTGTATGTGTGTTTTAACAAGTCGATTTGCCTAAATTTTATTTTCTTTACTTGGAAGAGATCATACCATTGCTGGAGCACTATCTATGGCCAGGTACATTTTGAATTTTTTTAAAAGCTACTTATATAAACTACATAAGACTGAGTGATTTCTCTGTATTATTCGGTTTATCTGTATTATTATTCTTTCCATTTCCCTTTTCACACAGAAGCATTTATCCCTTGCCCATGATGGTTATACCTCTACAAAATGATCTAGAAGTAAATTGGTCTACCTGAAGGTGCATTTGCAGCCATTCATCTTAAGGCTTTGAGTTTCAAAAGCTAACTACAAAGTACAGTTGACCCCTGAACAACATGGGTTTGAGCTTCAAGGGTCCACTTCTGCCACCCCTGAGAGCAAGACCAACACTTCTGCCTCATCTTCCTCAGCCTACTCAATGGGAAGACAGCAAGAATGAAGATCTTTCTGATGATTCAGTTATACTGAATAAATAATAAATATATTTTCTCTTCCTTATGATTTTCTTAATAAAATGTTCTCTAAATTACTTTAATGTGAGAATACAGTACATAACATATATAACATACAAAGTATATGTTAGTTGATTGTATATGTTATCAGTAAGGCTTCTGGTGAATTGTAAGCTATTATCATTTAGGTCTCCGGGAAATTGAAAGTTACACATGGATTTTTTGACTGTGTAGGGGTCAGTGTCCTTAACCCCCGTATTGTTCAAGGGTCAACTGTAGTGGGTATGAATGTGTGTGTATTTGCTCACTATTATATGACTTTTGCTTCACTTATTTTTTTATCCTCAAATTTTTCTTTTGTACCTTCAATCACTAACCAAGGTAATATGTATATATGTATAAAGGTAATTGCAGTTCACTGAAAGCAAAAATTTGTTCTACAAAAATAGTAAATGTAAGTCAAGTTTTTTTTTCCCCTACAAAAGAATTCATTTAAAAAATCCTTCATTATATTTCATACACTAAATTTATATCAATTTATTTGACCCATGACTTTTCTGGTAAACCTGAAACTTTGAAGTGTACCTCAAAGTATATTTAAAGTAACAACACAATATAAGGATACCTAGGAAGCAATGAGAGAGAAAAAAAATCTGAAGATGTAATATTTGGGGGGCTGAGATTCTACCTGATTTATTTGAGATCCTGGTTATGTCAATCAGAGTTTACATTCTTGCTAAAAACCATAGATCATGCATTTGTTCATTTATTCAGCCATTCTCTTTTAAAAAAATGATTCTCTACTATAATCTAATTAATTTTTAAATTACCTTACAATCTAAGCAAGAGATACTGGCAATCAATACAATTACTTGCATGGAAATAACAGCAAACAAACAAAATGCATACATACATAATAACAGAGAAGAAAACATTCCTACATATTACTAGTCAACAGCAATTTGGTCTCTTGAGCAGTCAGAAGGAGTTTGGGCTTTGTAATCTCCACATGTAATATTTTTAACTGTATTACTGCCTCAAAGCCTCAGTTTCTTCATCAATAAATTTGAAATTATAACATTTTCTTTATTGTTCTATTGTAGGGGTAATCAAACTAACGTTTGCAAATTATTTAACATATGGCCTGGAACAGAGTAGGTTCTCAATTGACATCTCTTTGTTATGTGATTATTATTACTATTTTATCATTAACATTATTATTATTTGCCTTGTTTTGAGTAATTTTTCTTCTATTTATTTGATAGATATGAACCAGACTTTTTATACTCAGTCATTAGCCTTCCCAATTCAGTGGTCAGCATTTTCAGTTAGGTAATTCTTCATGCCATAAATGGAGCCATTTATCAAAACTCACCAGATTCCTTGCTCATGTACAAGAGGCCATCTTGGAATATTCTCTATCCATTGAAATGTGCACGCAGGCGGTGACACGGAAGTCAGTACAGCAAAAACTAATGATCTGGTCACATTAACAATTGCTCATTTGGGTGGTAAGTGACCTGAGACGAAGAAAATGCAATTTTGCCTGTCAATAAAGTAAAAAATGGTTGCCCTTACAGTTCCATAGAGATTATAATCAATGATATTTTTTATTGAATCAACTGAACTACATGTAGCCAATTAAATCCTTGCTTTGATGATCTAGCGTAAAATGAAAGCCTTGTATTTTTCACGGTTTGTACAAAATTATCTGGTATACAACAGCTTTAGCCTTAGTACCTTTTAAGGGCAGGAGGTCACCTTGTTCATCTGACAGATGAACTTTCTCCTTAACCAAACAATTTTTATCTCGGCATTTAAATATAAAGTGTTGAAAAGTTTTCACATCCTTGAAGAAGAAAATGGTTATCCTCTGCCTGTTCCCAGGTTAAGGCTTTTGTTGTTCTTTAAAACAAACAAACAAAACAAACAACATTGAGGAACACAGTTTAAGTGGAAATTGGCAACATTGAGATGTCATTTCTAACTGATTTTACTATAAACTAATTACTAAGCACTTTAAAACTGTCACACTACTTTACTACCCAGGAAATTATGTTATTAAACATCCATTCAACATTTTCTCTAATATAGTCATTTGGATCTAATCATGCCAAAGTTCAGCTTTCTTTTCACAAGCATCATTATGGAACGCAAATGTGTAGAACAAAACTTTTCTTTTAAGTTCACTTCTCCCAACATTTGAGCTTTGTCTCATAAACACTATATTTTCAAATCAAACCACAATGTTGCTTTTGAAAGACATGTACCCTGGCATCCCCTAAGTATAGTTAATTTGATGTAACTCATGATGGTGATGTTTCCTAAAATTCTAAATCATCAGAAAGCTTTCATAGCATTGAGAAAGGGCATACATAACTAAATTATTCTGCTAGATCTATTTCTCATTCCAAACTTACTGAGAAGTTGAAATAAGAGAGAATGCTGTTTCTTCTATGCCTTTTTCCAACTGTCTAAATTCATTTTTCTTTCGATCATGACTGCATACTTCACCTGTGATAAACACTGTGCTAAAAGGTAGATACACAAAGAAGATGTAAGAATTTCCTTTTGATTTTTCATACTCTTGTCTTTCCACATACAAAGAAGGCAGTTTGTCCTTTGACTAGATATTCCTGAAGGTGGGTTGGGTGTGCTATATGACAGGAACTAGATTAAGCCACAAGGGTAGCTGTAAAAATTCTATTATTAATATCTACTTTGTGGATATTTTGCTCAGCACAATTTTTGTCTGTTTTGAAATAACATAGCCAAGTCTTCCTATCAGAAGAAATTTCAGGCCACTGATGGTCAGGATCCTATTTAATTGCAGATATAGGAAACAATTCTGGTCTAGGAAGAAATTGAAAACTAAGTGAGGTAAGAATAAAAATATTTTATGTTATTTTACTTATTTATTATACTTTAAGTTCTGAGGTACCTGTGCAGATGGTGCAGGTTTGTTACATAGGTATACACGTGCCATAGTGGTGGTTTGCTGCATCCATCACCCTGTCATCTACATTAGGTATTTCTTCTAATGCTATCCCTCCCCAATCCCCTGACCCTCTGCTATCCCTCCCCTAGCCCCTCACCCTCCAGGCCCCAGTGTGTGATGCTCCCCTCCCTGTGTCCATATGTTCTCATTGTTCAACACCTACCTATAAGTGAGAACATTCTTTTTTTGAAATCAAAAATTTTATAAAGAGATTTATAGTTTTAAATAGCTGTAATTATTTCTTTTAAGTTGTAAGCACCAGGAAAAACACATAATTTTTTCTTATTACAGATTGGTTGATTCATGTGATTATTTTATTTAAATAAATATAAACTTGGTATCTAATTTAAAATAGAATCTGGATAAAAATCCCTCGTGAAACAGATGCTAACAGGACATTATGCACCCCAAACAAAAGTAGAAAGAAATTTTTTTTCCCCCTTATAATATCCTGGATAAGAAAGTCAAGTTCTTTGCGAAGCTTAATGCTAACTAAATCTATACATCTCTATAAAAATTTAACATTCCAAAATTGAGTTAACATATTATAAATAAAAAATTGAAACTAAAGCTAAAAATCTTCCCAAAGGACTATTCCAGAGCCTAGGAATTTTACTCAATATAAATGAGATTTTCTGCCTACAAAAACACATGTACAAGAAGGCTCACAGCAGTTTTATTAACAGCAATCAAATTCTTAAAAAGAGAGTACTCTACATTTACCTGTGTAACAAATCTGCATGTCCTCTACATGTATTATGAAACTTTAAATTAAAACTAATTTAATTTTAAAAAAAAAAGAAAATCAAGTCTCATACCTGCAAAATCTCACATCAAAACCAAAAATGCTTTAAGTGGAATCATCTAATATTATGCAAAAATATGAAACCTTTCATGCTCATGTATTCATAAGCTGAACTGCATGCCTTACTGATGTTACTATATGCATTAATGAATGAAATGGTATTACTAAAAATTTTGCTACTTCTAAAAATAAAAGAGAGCTCATGAACGTAAAAACTGGGTAAATACATCGAGAACAGATTAAGTGTTTTAGGCAGAGAAAAGGTAAGAAATGAGGGAGAATATGGTGTCTTCAAGGCCCTAAAATAGTTTTTTACCAGAATTTTAAATATTAGGGAAAGAATAGTAAGTGAAGAAGCAAGTAGCTGGAGGTTTGGGAAGGATGCAAATAGAGGAGAGTCATTAATAAACATAAAGAAATCTGAACTTCTTACTCAAGAAACCCATGTACACGTTTTAAGCAAAGAAGTACTATGATCACATGGAATTGTAGTTTAGAAGATTATGGCTGCAGTGAGTAAAATGGCTTATGCACAAGGTACCCTTGTGGATATACGGGTATTTTCATGATTGGCTCTTTCATAATATTCAAGAAGCTACTTAAATTTAACTTCTTAAAGTGCTCTCCTTAATTTCTCTTTCTAAAATATATACCACTCTTAAAGTCAATTTGGTTCTATATCTTTCTTATACACCTGAGTTTTAAAATTCCTTCATTATATTTTGAGTGTTTATTGTCTGAGATTTTTTCCAAAGATGTAAGATCTGTCAGAGCTGAACCTTTCTTTATCTATCTGTTCATCACTGAATCACCAAGAACAGTGTTAATGTATAGTAGGTGTTCAATACATGTTATGTGAACTAATAAATGAATCCCAAAAGTACTGTATTTTAGGTGTAGTTGAGCTTTTATAGATGGTATATTCATGCTATTCCCCATCTACGGCTTACACAGTATATTCATGCTGACTTTTAATATATAAATATATATATGCAAGTGACTGACATGGGGTGAAAGGGGGTCTCAACTATCTAAAAAACAAGCTCAACATTCATTCATACAGTAACCCCTCAATTTCTTTGCTGACAATATCATTTCCAGGAAGGAGGGAAATTTATCAGGATCTTCAGTGCTATTGTGTTCTTATTCTGAACATCAGTTCTTGAAACTGACAAGAACATCGAACAAAAATAACAATTTAATTTTAGAAACTGTGATAGAGGGCAAATGGTATGAAAGCATATCTGTCCCTTAGTATTTTGGATAGCAAGGCTTTCTAAATTCATACAAAGGAGAGATATGATTTTTTTAGTAGGAATTTCTGAAGGGAAGATAAATTGCATTAGAAAGCTCTCATAACAGCAATTCTGACTATGAGATTAATAATACACTGCAAGTGGTATCAAGGAGGATTTGGGGTATGTGAATAAAGCCCCATGCTTCCTTCATTCATTCAATAAAAATGTAAATGATTGCTTATGACAGATACTATGCTTGGTGCCGTTGACAGAGTACCACTCTTTGTAGAGTTTATGATCTAATAGGGAATATAGAGAAGAACAGAGGTGATAACAATGTCACAAATGATGTATAGGGCAAATCTGATGATTACCTAGTACATGTATATGAAGCATTTAATCTGGACTTGAAAGAAAGATGCCCTTAGGAGGTAAAGTCTATATGGGGGATTAAGGAATGAGTAGGAGTAAGTTAGACAAAGTCCAAGGAAAGATAGTTTTAAGAACATGAAACAATGTAAGTTCATACAAAGAGGACAAATTTTCAAGTGATTTTTTCAAAGATTTCAGATTTTTTTGATAAAAAATATATATAGGTGATGAAATAAACAACATTAAAAGACATGGTGTAAATACAAGTTTTATAGTAGTATAAAAAATAAAATGAACTTACTGATTTTAAAATATCTAAGAATGGCCAAAAGGAATTTTTTGTTTGTTGATATAGCAAGAGGCAGAGGAAGATCAAAGAATGGAGAAATTTGCCCACAGAGGTAGAGCATCAAATACTGACAAGCAACAGGGAAGACTAAACTTCTGTTTCTATCTCAAAGAAAAAACATATTCAGACTGAAAAGGGTAGAATAATCTGATTTTGGTCAGGGAAAATGAAACGTGTAAAAATACTTTTTTGGGAGCCTTCTAGATTGAATAAATGTTATTCAAATCCCCTGGTCCATTCTCTATTCTTGTCAATGCCACTAGGATTCAACAGAGCAAGAGTTCAGCATGTGTAGCTGCTCATTAAAAAATAACCTTCGGCTAGAAAGACACTTCACTTAGCAAAATTAATCAGATTGCCCTTGAGAATGGTCATGTATTTCTGTCTTTTGGTACATTAACTAGAATTCTTGGCAGGGACATAAGGGCAAGAGAGAATTTGATAGGTAGGGATAGAGGGATTTAGGTAACTTGGCTATGGTACTAGTAGACTTTTCCTTGAGAAGATACACACATTGTTTATTTTTTTTTAATGTGGACTAAAAGTTGGCAATTTTACAATATAGCAGAACAAATAAATCTGTGACATTATTGCCAATTTGGTAGTCAATTTCATGCACTTTTGAGACATTCTAGGTAGGAGTCCAACATAATAGCTAAGTGTGCAAAATCTGTGAAATCAGACTGTTTGATTTTGAAATCTCCTCCACTTTATGATGAAACTGAATCACAGAGAAGAGAAATTACTTTCCTTTGGCTTTGCCAATGTTTGACATCAACCTTGGTGTTTCTTAGGTTTATATACTACTAAGTTTTTATTTTTTCCCTTCCTTTCCAAACTATATGGTTGGGAAGAAAGTCAAATGGACAGCCCACACTTTAAAAGGGTGGAGTTATACTCCACGTCCTTAAAGGCAGTTAATCTATATAAGTCATTCAAATTCTCTATTTGTCTGTTTTATCTCATTTATTTATTTATTCAATAATTTATATCAGTATTTTCTCATAGCTATAAATTTCATACTTTGGTTTGTAATCCAATACTAAATTGTTCTTGCTGTGGTCATTGGGACTTCTTTTAGTTGGCTGCTGTATCACTTTGAGGTGCCCTCAACACTGATGTAGTTTTTAAAATCACTTTCTCACTTTATAGAAGTACAAGATGCCCCAGACTCATACTGCATATTTCCTCCCAGTTGTATAATCAGCCATTTCTATAAGGATCCCTTGTTCCCTTTAATTGCAAATTGGTATAAGAAACTAAGATTTGTGTGTTAGATGTGTTCATTGTTACTGGGGTGGCATTGCTCCTGGGCCTTCTCAACTAACAGAGCAAATAGGTATGTGTGTATATACTAACCCATGTACATATACATATTTCTAAATGTTTCTATACGTAACTACCTATATCTATATTAAGATAACCATGAGTTCAATATTGATGTCTTCAATGTCAATCAACTATCACACTGGTTATTTTATCCTACCCTTGTCTGTAACCTCCCATTCCAATAGTGAAAATCCTGTATTCAACAATCTAACATCAATTCACTTAATAGTTTAACTACAGCATAGGTAACTAGTGGTTTAAGAATCAGCCTGGCTGGGTGTGGTGGCTCACACCTGTAACCCCAACACTTTGGGAGGCTGAGGCAGGCAGATTACCTGCAGTCAGGGATTCGAGACCAACCTGACCAACATGGTGAAACCCTGTCTCTACTAAAAATACAAAATTAGCTAGGTGTGGTACAGCATGCCTGTAATCCCAGATATTCAGGAGGCTGAGACAAGAGAATTGCTTGAACCTGGGAGGCGGAGATTGCATTGAGCCAAGATTGCACCATTGCACTCCAGCCTGGGCAACAAGAGTGAAACTTCTCAAAAAAACAAAAACAAAAACAAAAAAGAATCATTAGCGTATGCCCCTTGCGAAACAAATTTATCAACTAGAAGACAGTGATTACATACAGTTCATGTATATTTTTCAAACTGGATTTTTTTCCACTTGGCAATATGCATTTAGGATTAATCCATGCCTTTTTGTACAATAGCTCATTTCTGTTTATAGCTAGATAACATTTTTTTCTACATTTTATTGTATGTACATACTACAATTTGTTTGTTCATTCACAATCTAAGAGCAAAATCATTCAGCCTTTCGCCATTAAACATGATGTAAATTGCAAGATTTTTATAGAAACTTTTTTTATTTGGAAGATATTTTCTTGTTGTGTTATTTGCAGTTAGCTGAAACTTCCCATTAGAAATGAATATTAGATTTGGTCAGATGTTTTTTCTGCATCTATTAAGACAAATGGTTGTTCTTTTTGATCTGTTAATATGGTGAATTATACCGACTGATTTTAATATATCATACCAATCTTGCATTTTTGAGGTAAACAAACCTTGGTTATGATGTATTGTTTGCACATATTATTGGATTAAATTTGCTAAGTACTTTTTAAAAATGTTAGTATATATAGTCAAGAAGGATATCACTCTGTAGTTGTCTTTTCTTGTAACATTTTTTTCCAAATTCAGCTATCAGAATAACACTGGCTTCATAGATTGAGTTATGAAATATTTATTTTCTCTTAATTTTCAGGGTGAGTTTATATAAAATTGGTAGTATTTTCTAGATTTTTAATAGAAATTACCAGTGAAGTCATATGAAACTAGCTTTTAATGAAAAAGAAAGATTTTAAACTACAAATAAAAATTGTACAATAGACATAAGATTCTTTAGGTTATCTATTATACTAAGAGTGTCTTTGATATTTTGTGACTTGCGATACTTTCATTTCACCTAAGTTGTCAAACTTGTTGTCAGAAGGTTTTTCTCACATTTTTCTATTATATCTTTAATATATATGTATATTTACTAATATGATAATGAGAGTGGTTAACTATTACCATTCTCATTATCGTATTAGTAAATTGTGTAATTCTCCCTTTACCTCTGTTCCATCTGAGTAATAGTTATCAATGTAATTGGTCTTCTAAAAGAGCCAGCTTTAGTTTATACTTAACATTGGGTTTAGTCTGTGCTTCCATTTTCTTGTTTTCTTAAGGTAGAAGTGTGAACATTACTCTGAGGCCTTTCTTCTTTTCTAATATTTATAACTTTTCCTCCAAGTGCAATTTTAGAAGCATCCTATAATTTGTGAATTCAGAGTTTATATTTTGTTCCATTCCAAATACCTTCTACTTTTATTTCTCTTTTGGTTCATGTGTTATTTAGATATATGTTAATTAATTTCCACGTATTTAGGCAGTGTCAAGATATCTTTCTCATATTTATTTATATTTTAATTTCTGTTTAGATATAGAATATATTTCCTCTAAATTGAATTTTTTAAGTTTATTGAGACTTGTTTTATGTCTCACCATATTGTCTGTCTTGGTATATATACATGTGCTCTTGGAAATAACTGGCATGCTGGTCTTGTTGGTCAATACTGTTAATGTCTGATATGTTCTTAGTGATTTTCTGTCAATTTATTCTCTAAATTGTTAAAAAATACAATAGAAATCTCTGACTACAATTGTGCTTATACCTATTTCTCCTGACATTCCTATCAGTTTTTGCTTCATGTGTTTTAAAACTCTGTTAAGTGTATATACATGTTGAATTTTACATCCTTAGGAATAATTTTTACTTATCCACTTATTAAGAAGTAACCTTTTCATTATAAGAAATATTTATCTGATATTAATATAGACAACACAACTTTCTTTTTATTTCAATTAGCATTTTTTATCAATTTAATTTTTAAAGAAAATTAACAGGTTTATTTTAGTACAATTTAAGGTTTGAAATCCAGAAGAAAATAGAGACAACTTTCTTCCACTTCCTCCTTTTTTTCACAGTTTCTTCTATCATAATTATCTTGCATTATTTATGACAATTAGTGAATCAATGTCAATACCTGATTATTGACTAAAGTCCACAATTTGCATTAGAGTTTACTGTTTTTATTGTGCCGTTCTGAGGATTTTGACAAATGTATTATGTCTTATATCCCCCCTTATACTACCGTGAAAAATAGTTAACTACCCTAAAAATCCCCTGTGCTGTATCTGTTTCTTCCTCTATATCTTTTTACTTTTAACCAACTTATGTTTGGATTTACTGTGTTTTTATAGTAGGAAACATATAGTGGAGTCCTTTTTCCTTTGTATCTAGTTGGCAATCTACACCTTATAATTGGTACATTTAAATCATTTATACCTAATGTGGTGATAAATATGTTTGGTTTAAGTGCCAACTTGCTATTTATTTTCTTTTTGTGATATCTGTTACTTCTCTCCTTTCTTTCACCCCTTTCTTCTTCTTTTTTTATTTAATATAGTTTTTGAGCCAATGCTGTTTCCTTTGTTGTGTTATCAACTATAATTCTTTGCTGCATTATTTTAGTGATTGCTCTAGGGGTTGTACTTTTCATCTTTAAGTCATCAGTGTTTACCTTAAGATAATATAATAGCACTTCAGATGTAGTATAAGAACCTTAAAATAGTAAATTTTCAATTCTCTCTCCTGGCCTTTTTCCTATTTTTATCATACAAGTTAATTCTATGTATGTTGTACTTCTAACAACACTGTATACATAAATATTTATTTAAATAGTCATTTATCATTTAAAGAGACCTAAGTAATAAAAAATATTTTATTTGTACCAATGTAATTGCAATTTCTAGGATTCTTTATTCCGTTGTATTGAGTAAGACTTTTATCTGGCATCATTTTTCCTCTGCTTGGAGGGCTTCTGTTAATATTTCTTGTCAGGAAGGTCTGCAGTTAATAAATTATCTCAGGTTTTGTATCCCTGAAAGGTGTTTATTTCTACTTTATTCCAGAAAGATACTTTTTCTAGGGTTTAGAATTATGGATTGGACTTTTAGTCTTTCTAGTACTTTCAAGATGTTGATTTGTTGCCGCCTGGCTTTTATGGTTTCAAAGAAGTATGCTGCCATTATAATCTTTGTATATTAGTATGTAATGTGTCTTTTATATCTGTCTGATTTACATATTTTCTTTTTACCTTGACTCCAGGAAATTTATTTATACTGTGTATTCATGTGGTCTTCTCTGTGTGTGTTTTTGTGTGTGTGTGTTCCCGCATACATGTGCACATTGGTGTGGGTGTGGGTGTGCTTAAGGTTCATTTATTTCTTGTATCAGTAAGTTTATAATTTTTATCAATATTGAAAATATTTAGGCCATTACTTTTCCTCAACCTGCTTTAACTTCTTTATCTTAGATTTCCAATTTTCCAACTAATAAACCAACATCTCACTTTTTTTCAGTCTTCTTTTTTCCTTTCTGGTTCATCTTAGCTTCTTTCCATTTTTATGCCTTCAAGTTCCCTAATTATTTCCTCTGTGGTATATGATCTGCTATTAATTCCATCCAGTGTAATTTTTTCTCAAACATTGTTTTCCTTTTTTAAGCGTTAAATGTAGACCTTTTAAATTATTATCAACATCTCTAGCTGATATGCTCACTCTTTAGCTCAGTGAATATATGGAATAGAATAATAACTGTTCTTGGGGAAGGGATCTAAATAAGCACTTCTCAAAAGAAGAATACTAATCCCAAAGGGTACATGATAAAAAATGTTCAAAATCACTAATCATTAGAGAAAGGCAAATAAAACTAACCCTATTTTAAATGACTTTTATGAAAAAGTCAGGCAATAGCAAATGTTGGCAAAGATGCAGAGAAAGAGGAACCTTTGTACAGTAGCGGTGAGTGTGTAAATTTTTAATAGTACAACTGCTATGGAATACAGCATAGAGGCTCCTTATAAAACTAACAATTAGAACTCTTACATGATCCAGCAATTCCATTGTTGAGCATATATCCAAAAGAAGAAAAATCAGCATACCAAAGAGATATCTGCAAACCCGTGTTTATGGCAGCACTTTTCTCAATAGCTAAGATACGAAATCAACCTAAGTGTCCATCGGTTAATAAATGGATTAAGAAATTTGGTGCCTATGCATAATGCAATATTATTCCACCATAAAAAGAGTAAAATCTTGTGATTTGCAGTAACATGAATAGAACTGAAGGTCACTATATTAAATGAAATAAGCCAGGCAAAGAAAGACAAATACAGCATGTTTTCATTCCTATGTGGGAGCTAAAATCATGGATCTTATGGACGTAGGGAATGGATCAGTAGTTAGCAGAGTCTGGGAAATGTACCCAAGAGAAGTTGGCTAATGAGTATGAAACATAGAAGAAATAAGACCTAGTGCTCAATAATACAGCCGAGTGACTGACTATAGTTAACAAAAGTATGTTGTACAGTTCAAAATAGTGGGAAGAAAAGAGTTGGAATGTTCCCAACAAGAACTAAAAATTAATGTTTGAGATGACAGATACCCCATTTACTTTTATTTGATCATTACAATGTTGTATGCATGTATCATTATATCACAGGTATCCCCCAAATATATAACTATTATCTATCAATAAATAAATAACTATTGTAATTTTGTTATCTACTAATTTCATCATCCATATTATCAATAGATCAGTTAAAATTGATTCATCCTTCTCTCATGATAGCTGTTACCCTTTTTCACCTTTTTGCATGCTTAGTAATCTTTTTATTGGACGTGAGTGAAACTGTGAATTTTATATTGTGTTAAATAATCCTGAAATTACTTAGATATTCTTGAGCTTTATTCTGCAACATAGGGTACCTGGAATCAGGTTGAGTTTTTAGGTCTTGCTTTTAATCTTTTTTACGTGAGACTCACAGTGTTTAGGCTAGGGCAGAGGTCCCAGGCTGCAGACCTACACCAATCAGTGGCCTGTTAGGAACTGGGTTGCGCAGTAGGAGGCTAGCAGTGGGTGAATGAACATTACCACCTGAGCTCCACCTCCTGTCAGATCAGTGGCGGCTTGGGTACACATAGGAGCAGGAACCCTAATGTGAACTGCGCATGTGAGGCATCTAGGTTGTGTGCTCCTTAGGAGAATCTAATTAATGCCTGATGCTCTGAGGTGGAACAGTTTTGTCCTGAAACCATCCCCTCCCCAACCCCTGCTCCACGGAAGAATTGTCTTCTGTGAAATCAGTCCCTGATGCCACAAAGACTGGGGACTGCTGGATTAGAGGATATTATTTTCCACTACTGAGGCAAACTCTTGTTGAAATACACACCTGAGTCCTTGTAAATTACAGGGTTCTACACACTTCACCTAGTAGAAACAACTATTCCTGGCCCAGCTGTGAATGGTTTCTTCACAGGCAGGTACTGATGAGTACTCAATTGAAGACATCAGGGTGATCCTCTGCAAATCTGGAGCTCTCTCTTTTTGCAGCTTTCTCCACTTTGGTGCTCTGCTTGGAGAACTTCAGTCAATTTGACCTTTATGGTTTCTTAGCTCTTCTCAGCTGGAGGAGACCACTGGGTTCTGCCCGAGTTACCGCTCCCTGTGCTATGACCTAGAAACTTATTCTCCAGGAACTAAGCTGGATAATTTAAAAACCGTATTTGTTTCCCTCCTCATCCCTTAAGGACTAGTGCTTTTCATTGCCTGATGCCTGATATTTTACATTTCTTGTTTTATATATTTTATTTGGATTTTTAGTTGTTTTGAGTGGAAAAGTATATCTGGACTCTATTGCTTCATCTTGGCTGGAAAAACAAGTAATAAATATGATTTATTTTCTTACCACATATTGAAATGATTCATCTGAAAATCTACATAATTATGCAAACCAACGTTTTACTGATGACCAGAGCATGATTTCACAAAATCATGTGTAGTTAAAATATCTCTTCATATTGCAAGCTAGATCTTTTGATTTTTATGTAACCAAGCATTAAATATTAATTGATAGGGTTTCAGATTATATATATATATATATATATATATATACATATATATTAAATATCTAAAATTAATAGAAAGGATATTAAAATACCCTTCTCTTTTTCAATCATATATAAATGTGAAGCCAAGTTTTCTTTAAAAGGTTTCACTTACAAGAGTGCATAGTAAGAGACAGAATATAGAAACAGATATGCCAATACACCTGTTTTTTATTGTGTGATATTAAATCAGTCATCAAAAGTATAAAACGCTATCATTCTTCTTGCTACTTTTTTTTGTTTTGAAAAATAGCATTAATTTTCCTAAAAGCATGTTATTTAGTTTAACATGTAAAAAAGTAGTATTATTTTAAATAAATCAACAAATCTGCATTTTAGAATGTCTTAGTTTCAGTCTTTTTTTTTATGGTGAATATCAATTGTTATATCCTACATAAACCAAAACTCTTTGAAATTCTCAGTAGTTTTTAAGTGTAAAGGGTCCTAAGAACTTACAATTTGAGAATAGCTATCTTAGAAACATGTGAGTCTCTTATGGATGTCTTTCCCTAAGGTTGTTAAAAGAGAAGCTGCAACTTCTCTTTTGTTGTCCTATATCCTCCTAAGAACCTGTTAGAATAACATTTGTGTATGGGTCAGACTGGGGTAGGGAATTCCATCATAGGTATTCATTCAATTACCTGTAAAACCATACAATTAAGAAAGGCAAAATTCAGTAATTTTATACATAAATATAGGTTTAGCCAAGATACCTGTTATCTTTGTTTTATGGTATAGTTTGAGTGAAAACAAAATTACTACCTGAACTATGACTGTAACAGCATTACTTTGTGTTCCTGTTTTCTAAGAATGAGGAAAAAAAACAATATTCAGAAGATGAAAAAATTCCATAAATACATTCAGACTCACTTTACTTTAGCTTTCTTCCCTATAACAATGTTAGAGTGTCACAAACAGCAATGCCTTCAGAAACCTACTTTATTAATTCAGGAAGTATTTATTCGGCATCATTTATTGTGGTAAGAATGCCAAGGCAGAGTCCCTGCATTCAAGGAACCTACAATATCATAGACTTTTAAAAAGTGATGTAAAGTTAATATAAAGTAGTATAATAAATGTAATTGTGGTATAGAAAAGCAAAAATTTTTAAATTTAGATTAACCATTAAAAATATGCTAAGAATAAATCTTGAATTGATCACAGACTTTAGGAATGACTATTATAATAAGAAATTCTGGCTCTTCGTGACTTTAAAGAATTATACACAATAAGAGTGTAGAAAATTGGCCTACTGGGAGTTGACCTCTTTTCATTTTTTAAAAAGGTAAATTCTAGTGAACATTTTCCTCTTTCCAATTTAAATATTGTTCTATGCTTCTAATATTACTCCTTAAAATAATTTACAAGTCAACAATGATATTGAAACTGAATCTGAAATATTTAAGAAAAAGAATAAAGATATTTAGAAAACAAAATGTTATATTCACTTTACACTATAGCCCAGTTCTGAGTATTTATTCTTATGTGGGTTAGCTAATCAGGGAGAAAAGCAAATGTACCTGTCAGCAAAGACAGGAGGATGAGCTCTGAATTGTATTGTTTTGTCGGTTTCTCTGGATTTAAAATAGAAAGGATGCTATTGTACTCTTAGGGCTATCTTTAGCTTACTCAAATGATTTATTTCTTTCCCTGTTAGGAAATAACATACATTAGGTAATAACCATGGGAAGCTTGAATAGATGAGAGCATGTTTATTTAATTTTATTTTTCATCTCTTCATCTTGAACATTAAGAATCTGTTCCAAAGGAATAGAGACAGACAGACAGACAGATTAGGCTCTGAGGTTCTGTGGGAGAAGTCAGTGTACCATGACTACTGTCTTGATAGTAGCCATAGTTTCACTAGACCACATTAATAAAAACTGTGTTATTTAAGCATTATCATGTGCCAGGCACCATGCTAAACACTTTCTGTGTTTCCTCTCATTATTTTGCATGAAGTGGACTGGTTGATCACATTGGACTTCAAAATCAACAAAATAAAACTGGCTCATTCCTTTTTAAAAAAATGCATGCAAATAAATATTTTTATTTTCTCTAAAATCTGTTCCATCTCAGCCTAAAGGCTAATCAGTCTGTGAGTGACATTCATCTTTTAAGTTATTTGTATATTTTAATGGCATAATCAATTTTTAATTACCCAAACATTTTTGATATCATAAAGATGTTACTGATTTCATTTGCTTTGGATGTATTTGTGATTTTAATGATAATGTAGCTTGGATAGTGAAGATTTCAATCTCTAATTATCTAATATCATTTGGGAAACTAGTATCGTTCCTTAATATTGATAATAGTTTTAACATTTTCACTGTTCTACACTTCATACACATAACCAGGTTTCTGTTCTTCAGTAGCCTTATTCTAAAATGATAGCATATGTACACAATCTGATCAAACACACCCCATACACTTACTGCTCTTATTCTACTATGATAGTCTACAATTGTTTATTTCTAATTTTTAAATATTATAAAGGTATAGGTCCTGCAAGTTAACTACATAACCCCTGAAATTTATTTTATATAAGAAGGCTGTTTTTGCTTCACATAAAAACTGATTCAGTAGTATGAAATAAAGAAAATGTTCTAGGCCTGTGATAGAGACAAAGAAGTTAAATAACCAGAATTTATATGGCCTGGTGGATTGAAAATTTTTGTCATAGATTCTAACATTTTAAAACAGGAAAGATCTTTAGCGTATGCATTCTAATACTTGTGCTTCAAAAATGAGGTAACTAAGATTCAGAAAATTTAAGGGACTTGTTCAGTAACATAGAGTTAGTCTTTGGTAGATTTAACACTAGACTAATACATAGTTAGTCTTTGGTAAAGTTAATACCTAATTTTTGGTAAGGTTAATATCTAATTTCTGTGTAATTTTGCCACCTAGAAAACGAATTGGCCAATTCATGTAAAAAAATAATTTTACTTTAATTAAAAAATTTGGCAGCATGTGGAGGAGTTTTCTTAAACCAAACTGTTAATAAGGCAATTGGGGTGTATCCAAGTAGATGTATGATTTGTATTTATTTGGCTATATACCCAGTAATGGGATTACTGGGTCAAATGGTATTTCTGGTTCTAGATCTTTGAGGAATTGCCACACTGTCTTCCATAATGGTTGGACTAATTTCTGTTCCCACCAACAGAGTAAAAGTATTCCTATTTCCCCACAACCTCACCAGTATCTGTTGTTTCTTGACTTTTTAATGATCACCATTCTGACTGATATGAGATGGTATCTCACTGTAGTTTTTATAAATGCACATGCATGTTCATTGAAGCACTATTCACAATAGCAAAGACATGGAATCAACCCAAATGCCCATCAGTGATAGACTGGATATATATATATATGCTACATATACACCATGGAATACTATGCAGCCATAAAAAGAAATGAGATCATGTCCTCTGCAGGGACATGGATTTAGCTGATAGCCATTATCCCCAGCAAACTGACACAGGAACAGAAAACCAAACACCCCATGTTCTCGCTTATAATTGGGAGCTGAACAATAAGAACACAGGGACACAAGAAGGGGAACAACATTCACTGGGGCCTGTTGGAGGGTGAGGTGGGGGGAAGGAGAGCATCAAGAAAAATAATAGCTAATGCATGCTGGGCTTTATACCTGGGTGATGGGTTGATAGATGCAGCAAACCACCACGGCACACATTTACCTATGTAAAAATCCTGCACATTCTGCACATGTACCCAGGAAATTTAAATAAAAATAATTTTTTTGGAAAACATTGATATATGATTAAGATAGACTATGGCTGATAGAAGTTGTTCAAATGGAAGAGATTGCCATTGTTAAAGCCAAATCAGAAAGTCACATTGTTAATTTAGTATGTTGAAATCAGATGTTTTCTTCTTAACCTCACTGAGAAGTAAATTTAATCAAACATGTTTGATTAAATTAGTAAGAAAAAAATGACAGTTGCTGCTAGGATGTATTAACGCAGGAATCTTCAACTTTGTAGGGACTGCATATGCTAAAAGGACCTGATGCCATTTAATTTACAGCAAGGTATCTAGTACCATCTGACAAATGTAGGAAGTGTTCATCAAATTGTGTTAAGTAAATTATCGACCAAATACTATCCACAAAAGAAAGGCATAGAAAGTGTGATTGCAGATTCTATCTAATTGGTATAACACAATGAATTATCAGCACCTAGAGATAAGCATGTGGCACTCAATCAATCACCTGATTTTTTTTCAAGAGGGGATAAAAATAGGGAAATGAATAAGAATCAAGTGCATAAAAACTGGTTCAGTTTTTATGAGAGATAGTGCTTACAATCACTGAATGAAAGGCACTCTTCACATGGTTTTAAGGGTTCGCAATAAATCATGAGTTCTCTACTATAGATTAGTGTTGGGGGAAAGCAGAGAACCTTCTTTCCTCTCCTTATGACTTGGGAATAAAGTAGTCACTCCAACAGATGAAGTGAAGGAATTGCTTAAAACACACGCACGCATGCGCACACACACACACACAGCCAAATACCAACAATCAATAGTTGGTAATGCCTTCAAGAAGAAGGGCAAGTCTCCCATCTGATCTTCTTATGTTAAATAACATTTACACACTGAAAATGCTCAAATGGTCATCTTTGACCCAGAGCTCTTCGGTGGACAGTAAACCTAACTGTAGATTTTGTCTCTGAAATTAGATTTCTAACACTGCAAGCTTAACATCTCCAAAACTGAACTTATTTCCATACACTTCTACACACCTCTCATAGTCTTTCCCATCACAGAAAATATCAACTCCTCTCTTTTAGTTTCTCCAATAAACATTATCAGAGTCATCCTTGACTATTCTCTTTGTCTTATATTATATATCCAGTCCATCAAAAACATTCTAGCAATTTTTCCTGAAAAATTCAATCAGATTCACTTACTTCTTCCCATCTTTCAACACAACTTTCAAGGTCTAAGCTTTCATCAGCTCTTCCCAATATTTTTATGACAGGCTCCTACGTCTATGTCCTGTCTATATCCTTATATATATATTTTTAGCAGCTAAAATAAACTATTTAAAAAGAAAGCGTTAGTGTGCCAGATCTCTCTTGAAAACTTTGCAAAGCCTTCCCATCTAACTAAGTGAAATCCAAAGTTCTTCCTATGGCTTAAATGCCTTGATTAATCTCACAGCCTCTCCCTGGCCCAGAACTTCCCCACCACATACATCTTTGAATCTCTTTTCTCCCACTCTTTCTTTGCCTTGCTCTTCCCTATTTGTCACCATGTGTACATGCCACACCTGCTTCTGTCTCAGTTCCTTTGTACTTGCTTGTTCTTATGCCTGGACCAACTATTTCTTTCCTTTATTTTCCTCCAGTCTCCACTTACTAGTCTCTTTGGTACTGGGGCATGGTTAATCCATATAAAAATTGCAACATTCTGCTGGAAAACTCTATTCCTCTCATTCTATTTTTTTTTTTACAGACATTATCACTACATGACATAATATTTTCAAAGATTTTTATTCATTGTTTTGTTCTTATTCATTAGAATGTGGCTCCATGAAGATAGAGTTGTTTATGTTATCCACTTCTACGTCTAATATAGGACACTCAGATAAGCTTTAATTTTTGATAAAACCAAGTAATTTAAATACAAAAATATCCCAAATATTGTCAGCTTCTACCAATAACTTGTTTATATTTATCTGAAATTCACATTTGGTTGGCCATCTGTATTTGTATTTGCTGAATCTGACATCCCCATTTATATTTCCAGTTCTGAAAACAAGAAGTAGCATGGCTTAAGCATTCAGTAAATATTTTCTGAATTAATCATTTTTATGAATTATATGGCCAGAACACTATTAAAGTGTTCTTAAATGAACATTTATCCCCAGGGACTTAGAGAAGTATAAAAATCAGGAGACTGAAGCCTGCTTCTATCCTAGAAAAGTCTAAAGACCCAAGATTGGTTGAGGTAACAAGAATCTACATGATAAAGAAAGAAAGATTAGTGATCAGATCAGGTACACTTCCTGTATGGTAGGGTAAGCAAAAATTCTCAGGGAAAGCTGGATAGGCTCAAATCATCTTCAAGTTACTTTGGCCAAGTAAGTTGTCTGCTGTGGTAAAAGAACCATAGCAATAAAAATCCATGGCTCTCCTCTTGCACTAAGAAAGGGATAGGATAAAGAAGACATAGCAAAGCATTTACCAGAGAATGTATCATTCAAGTCAGAAATCTTGGAAGTCTCAGGTTCTCCATGAGAGAACCAGTATTTGAAGTTTGGCTCTGACAGTAGAGTTATAACAAATAACAACAATATAACTCATTTAGACATTTTTTTTTCTCTAACTTTTTTTAACCCCACGTAGAACCTAGAGAACAGGAAGAAAAACAAAGAGGAAGTCAGGGAAGACTTAATGAAGACTCACACCCTAATTTCTATATTATAAGTTCCTGAGCTACAAGTCAAAGTAAACCTACAAGAAGAGAAAACACTTCAAATTGCATGTAAAACTAAAATTTTAAGTAGAATTGAACTACGTACATGTAAAATCAAATCACAGGTTTCAAAAAGGAGATCATGATTAGATAATGTTATTATTAAATGATGCTATTATAACTGAGTGCCTAGAAACATGAAAATTTGTCAAAGATTTATTACAGGAAAAAATAAGTGATAATATGATTGTAGTAAAGTATAAAGCCATTTTCTCTATTCTTTTGAGTTTAATATATTTGGTATTAGTTAATAACTTTGGGAGCAATATGAAGGGGCAAGAGGAACATGAAAGTTAAGTTAATAAAGAATGAAAGAAAAATAGATGGAAAGGAACTTGAGATTAACATATCCATACAAAGAAATTAAACTGTAATTCAAACATAATATATTACATCCAACCAGAATGTAAGTTACAAAACCTCACATTAGCATTTAGGGGTTCTGAATAGTTATAATTCAGATTAACTGTCTTCAAAGAACAGTTATAAGAGCAAAAAAATGTAATTATACTTTAGGAAAACAATAGATATCATAAAGATATACATAGTTAATTATTAGATGAGTTTTACGTACATGAGTAGTTTTGAAGAGGAAAATATAAATTTGGCATTGGTAGATAAAGAATATTACAAGCAAGTGAGATTTAAAATATATAATTAGTAATAAAAATGACTTTTTAATAGGTGGCATAGAGAAGAATACCATCTCAAGGTTTACAAAACAGTAAGTAAAATGATGAGGGAGATGTTACTAAAGGACTACACCATTTTTTTCTGCATCCAGCACACCAACAAATTATTCTGAATAGTTATCCCATTTATAAAAAAAAGTAACCAAATAACCAAACAAAACTAAGGGCTGAAAAAAATTACAAAAAAACAAAACAAACAAAAAAAACCCCCAAAACACCATATCATTCAGCTGTCAAGAAAATAGAAATAATCACCAAGAGTCAAAATTTCTCTCAAAATGAACTTAGAATGTTAAATCAACTGGATATTAAAAGTAGTTCTGGAAGGAAAAAAAATTGAACTACCAGGAAATAAGAGTTTGAGAGATTAACAGTAGTCTGAAATACTGGGGACATGAGTCTGCACATAATTGTGCAGCTGGATCTGATCACCACAAAAAGATCCCTAAGGGACTACAGCCTCAGTGGAAATGAAAAAAAAGTTAACCAATAAATTGAAACAGTAGGGCAAACTATCTGTACTTCAATTCCGGTAAAGGAAAATAACAAACAATAATAATATAATTTCCTCTTGAAAACCATATATATTTAACCATAGATCTGTACTTATGTAGATATCATAAATTAATATATGCAACTATGCAGAAGGAAAAATTTCAAGATTAAATAATGATTAAGCTGCCATTAAATGAGCTCATCTACCATGCTCCATAACTGCACATACCCCTATGAAATTACATAATTTAATCTTCATGGAAACCCTACAGAGGCTCTAAGGTTCTGAGTGTCTTGCCTAAGATAAGACAAATTTGAAACTCAGAAAATTCTGTTCTAAACCTGTGCTCCTCCACCTGTGCTAAGGAAAATCATCTGCACATCTTCCTCATCTCACTGTCACAACACAAGAGATTACCTTGATTCTAACACCTTTTGTATAAAATATTTTTTAAAAATCTGTAATTGGAAAAAAAACACAGAAATTAAGAGGCAAAGAGACAGAAGAAAAAATAGCATATAGAAAAGAGAGACAAGAAAAAGGACAAAGCATATACAGAACTTTGATATCTGAAAAGGTGACACTGAGATTCGAGGAGAAATTCTGGTTTATTAAATAAATAATACTGCTGCTAGCCTGTAATCCAGCTACTCGGGAGGCTGAGGTATGAGAGTCGCTTGAATCAGTGAGGTGGAAGTTGCAGTGAGCCAAGATTGCTCCACTGTTCTCCAGCCTGGAGACAGAGCAAGATTTGGTATCAAAATAATAATAATAAAAAATAATAATAATACAAATAATAAATAACACTGGAAATTTTTTATATGGAAAACAATTAAATATTTTTTACTTGTCACAATTCAGAAAAATTAACTCCAGGTTTACTATTTCTGAAATTAATCTATATATATAAAGAACAAAAAATTTAGAATATAAAAGAGAGAAACATGCATATGTCCTTAGTGAGTCAAGAATGCCTTTAAAAAAATCAAAATATTGGCCGAGAGGGGTGGCTCAAGCCTGTAATCCCAGCACTTTGGGAGGCTGAGGCGGGTGGAACACAAGGTCAGGGATTTGAGACCAGTCTGGCCAATATGCTGAATCCCCAGCTCTACTAAAAATACAAATATTAGCTGGGTGTGGTGGCATACACCTGTAGTCCCAGCTACTCAGGCAGCTGAGGCAGAAGAATCACTTGAATCCAGGAGGTTGTAGTCGGCCGATATCACTCCACTGCACTCCAGCCTGGGCGACAGAGTAAGACTGCTTCTAAATAAATAAATAAACAAATAAAATCACAAATCAAAGCAAAGATCAAAAGAGGAAAAATATTTATATGTTCAACACATTAAGAAATATTAAGCCTATTCAAAGGATGCTTTAAAAAGTGAAAATCAGCCCCTAAAACAGAAAAAGTATTTGCAATAATAACTGGCATTATGTAATTCGAATTTATAAAATCTCGATTACTTAAGAAAAAGACAGAATAAAACAGAATGAGTGTTTCACAAAAGAGGAGATGTAAATGGCCAAATAACATTTTTTAAATCTGATCAATTCTATTAGTTATCAGGAAAATTAAAAAGTAAAACTACCATGAGATATTTCACAGCCCCTAAACTGGCAAAAATGTTAAAGTCTGACAATACGAATATTGCAAGCATATGGAGAAAAGGAATCACATCCTTTAGAGGTAGAAGTGTCACTGGCAGAAAACAGTTTGGAAAACTATTTGACACTTGCCAATAAATAAATGTGCTATAGCTACAGGCAACTATACAGATAAATTTCAAAGACATAATTTTGAATGAAACAAAGCAAGTCACCGAAGAAGGCATAGAAAAGTGACATACAGAGTTCAAACATAAAAAAGCATTATATATCTTTGGTGGTACATATGTATAGCATAAAACCATAATTAAATCAAGGGGATGATGAACATAAATCTTAGAAAAATGCTTACTCTAACCAGAAGGTTGTGGCCGGGCGCAATAGCTCATGCCGGTAATCCTAACACTTTGGGAGGCTGAGGTGGGCCACTCACCTGAGGTCAGGAGTTTGAGACCGTCTGGCCAACATGGTGAAACCCTGTGTCTACTAAAAATACAAAAATTAGCTCGACATGGTGGTGGGTGCCACGGTCCCAGCTACTCGGGAGGCTGAGGCAGGAGATTCGCTTGAACCTGGAAGGCAGAGGTTGCAGTGAGCCAAGATCACACCACTGCACTCGAGCCTGGGCAACAGAGTAACAGTCTATCATTCATAAATTTAAAAAATAAAATAAAATAAACAGAAGGTTGAGATACAACTACTAGCAGGTAGATAGCACACACAGGATTTTCAACAGTACTCAATATATTTTTAACTGGGTGGTGAGTGGATTACTTAGATGGTCAATGAAGAATCTAATCAGGCAATAAAGAGCTCAGCAAAATTCTGATTGGTAAAGGAAATGAGTAAGAAAGACCATCACTGGAAGTGGTGCAGAATTACACCTACCAGAATTAAATTATGAAAATGGGAACAGTTAACAACAAAAAAGTGTATAAAGATATCATTGCCCAAGGGTCATAGAGAAATACTTGTTGAAGAGGATAGTTTGCCGTCTCCATTCACAGAGGATGTAAGAAAAGCTAATCAAATCTACATGTGATTCAAATTGACTCTATGAACTACATAGCCTAGGACCTGCGATCAGTTTTAGCTCTAAAAACAGCCCTAATGATGTCCAAAATTATTCTTCAAATCTCAGCCTTCCTGAGATGATTAATCTACCTCATCAGAGTTGAATAAACAATCAAATATAATGATGATGTTAATCCAATCTATAGCATTCATGGTTTTATTATAACTTTAGAAAAACTGTTTGGCTATTAAACTGTATCATTAACCTAAAAGAATACGACATCATAACTAATCTGAAAATTAGCCTTGAAATTTACATTTGAAATTTATAATTGATTTAAGACTTGTGACTTCAAGATTCAAACATAAGGGGATTTAAACTTTAGAGTATGTAAGAGAACTTGACTCACTGAAAGGTTAATATGATAACAAGAATTATTTAAGTAATTAAGGAGATTTTGCCAGATAGTACTATAAGACTGACCTATCACATATCTGAAGGCTTTTTATGAAAAATTAAATATATAATCAGTTTCAAATATTTATGTAAATAGAGCTAACTTCTAAATCTGAACATATTTCACAGATTTTAACCTATTCAACTTTATTTTAATGTGATTGTTCATATTTCTGACAAAATTATTTATAGCAATGTTAACATGAACTTAATTGTTTAAAGTCTATATTTCTAATTTATAATTTTGATACCTTTAATGCTAAGTGAAAATCGAGGTAACTGTTAAGTAGTCTTGGTCACAAAATTATACCTTGGGTCTTAAAGACAAAAATTTTTGGAAAACCTTAAGAAACTGAGAAAAAGAAAGGCAAGTCAAAGAAGAAAGAAATCACTTGAAATGGATCATGGCATGATTTGAAAGATAATTCCAAAATAACATTTATTCAACATATGCTTTTCAGGCAAATACCCTTAGAGTCATTAGATTTGGCTCAGCCCTTTGTAACTTTGTGACTATGGACACAACTCTTACTTAATGTCACTAATCATACAAAAAGTTAATGAAACTCAAACATTTGGTTAATACAGGGGAAAATAAGGCCATGGAGTAATCAATTCAAATATATATTTATATACAACTACTACATTAGCTTTTTGAGTTGATACTGATTCAAACACTTCGAACTTATAGATGCAGATATAAATTCACAAGAAGAGGGTTTTGTTGGGTTTTTTTGTATATATAAGTAGAGCCTAACTTATGTGTTATATTCACCCACCTTCTACATGGACACTATGTTCTAGTTAAAATTAGCAGGGTGGGGTGGATGGGGCTGATACTAAAGCAATGTGTTTATCATCTTTATACTGAACCCTCTAGTAATCCATTAAGGTGTTATTACGATTATTTGCACATCAAATATGAAGAAAATAAGGCATAGAAAAATTCAGTAATTTATCTAAGTTTTTATAGCTAGTGAGGAACAAATGTAAAATAAACTCCCCATTCCCTGAACACTACTTGGAGTCTCGTTATAATTACTACATTTCAAAAGCAACCTCAAAATGCAGATCACCCACCAGATATGATTCCATTATTCTTTCTTGGAACTCCATCCTAGTAAAATGTATATTTTTACTTTCTATTTGGTGATAAAGTCACTATGACCAGAAATATCTTCATCCTCTTTGTAGTATCTATGTAATGTAATATATTATTTGGCTATAAACATTTAATATAAATATTTCTGCTAATCAGATGCTGTCAGGCAAAACTTAGAATTGGGTTGAGAGAGGTTTTTTCTTTTTTTTCAAATTGTTTTTTGAATTTTTATGTTTGTTCTTTGCTGATGACAGACAAAATCAAAGAGGTGCCGCTGCTCACTCTCCAATTTTGTAAGCCTTAAAAAGTAGTTGCAGTAGCAGTGCAGACTAACTCACTGTTCTAGTATCTGGTCACCAGTTTTGTGGATGTGAGAAAGCACCAAGTAGGAGTGATCACCAGACTCTATGTGCCAGTGTTCGGGAAGTTGCAGTAATGCCTAATTGCTCCTTGCATACTGGGACCTAGATCATAATTACAGAGCTTTTCAGTTTAGTATTAAATGGCCAGCCCCTTGATTCTCCACTTTTCTGACAGAGATACAGATAGCATCCCTGTCAGGTCAGTTTTTTAGCGTTTTGAGGATAATTCCTAAAGGCACAGTCTAGAGCTTGCTCTTCCAACTTTCCTGATAATTTTGTAGGCACCTAATTCCCTGAATTAAATAGATTTCTGCTTAAAATTCTTAGATTGGCTTTCATTTCTGGCACTCCACTGATATATTCTACCACATAGTCAAACTGCTTCCTACAATTATGATGTGTCTGGGTGAATTCATTCCATGTATTTTTCAGATTGAAGTCATGTCCACATAAGCTATAACCACCAACTCATACACTTGGTCCAGTTTTTACAAATGATTTTGGTTTTGAAACTTAGGGTTCATCTCTCACATTGAGAACATATGCACACTGCTCTCTTCTGAAATGTAAGCACACAGAGATATCTTCACTCTGCATTTTCTGCACTTCTGCTCTATCTTCTTGATTTTGACATTTCCCATTTAGATGGACGACGAGATTTTAGAGGTTTCCTATTTTCATTGAAGAGGAAGTTTGCATTTCTTTTTTTTTTTTTACAGAATGCACAGAATGCTTTGTTAGATTGTCACAAAGCATAGAACACTTTTAGGAGATTTCTAAAAGGATAACTAGAAAATGTTAACTTTACTTAAAAATATTCAAAGAGGAATTCCACATTTGTTCTTTCCTTGAGATACCTCGGACCTCAAAATATATCATAAATTCTGGGCTGGATGCTTAATTTTTAAATGTCTTGTTTTAAAAATGTCTTATTAATAACAATGGAGCCAAACTATCATTAGGCAATATGTCACAATACTTGAAGTAATTTCTACTGGTAATGGTAGTAGATATAAATTCATAATTCAATTAAACTTCTAGATTTCAAATGTGGGTACTAATTCTTGTCACTTTCGATTGGATATCATTGACTTTAGTTTGTAATTAGATTCATGAAAAGTCCATAATAGTTGGTATATTAGACCTCATACATCTAGATATAACAGATAGAGAAAAGATAGTAACTTAGCTACTGCTCATCTTCACTTGTGGTTACACTAAGAGTATTTTCAACCTGTGGCTTCCTTCAAGAAATAATTTTAAGCCTTCTTCATTAACTTCCTTTTGCACCTTTGTCGAAAATCAGCTGAGAATATTTCTGGGTTTTCTATTCTGTTTTATTAATGTGTGTGTATATCCCCCTGCCAATATGACACTGTCTTGATTACTATAGCTATCTAGTAAGCCTTAATATCGGTTAGCAGTCTCATCATTTCCCCTATATTATTCTTCTTTGTAATAATAAACAAATGCAAAGATGTACAGAGTGAAAAATTGTGTGGTAACATCTAAAAAATAACTCTGAGTCATCTGAGACCTTATTTATTTGTAATTGCCACATCATAATAATACATATTTATGAGGCATAAAGTGATGTTTCAATTCATACATACATCATGTAATGATCTAATTGGGGTAATTATCATATCATTACTTTAAAAATGAATCATTTCTTTGTCATGAGAATGTTTAAAAACCTCTCCTCAGTATTTTGAAATAAAATCCACATTGCTGTCAACTCCAGTTATCCTACTATGTAATAGAACACTAGAACTTATTTTTTCTATCTAACTGTAGCTTTGTAGCCATTTACTATCTCTCACTATACTGCTCTTTTCCCTACCTCTCCAACCTCTGGTAACCCCTGTTCTACTCTCTTTTTTTTTTTTTTTTTTTTGAGAACAACTTTTAGATTTCTCATGTGAGTCAAATCATGTGGTATTTGTCTTTTTGTGCCTAGCTGATTCCATTTAACATAATGTCCTCCAAGTTCATCCATATTGCTGCAAATAAAAGGATTTCATTCCTTTTTATAGCTAAATGGTAGATTTTTTATCCACTCAACCTCTGATGGACACATAGGCTGATCTTACATCTTGTCTGCTGTGACTAGTACCGCACTAAACATGGAAGTGCAGATATCTCCTCAACACATTGATTTCACTTACTTTGGATAAACACCCAGTAGTGCAATAGCCAGATCATATGGTATTTCTTTTCGTTTTTTTGAGAAGCGCCTATGTAGTTTTCCATAATGGCTGTCCTAACTTATATTCCTTCCAGTAGTATATAAGGGGTTCATTTTCTCCATATCACTGAAGTGAGATCATATCTCATTGTAGTTTTAATTTTCACTTCAACAATGATTAGTGATGTTGAGCAGTTTTAGTATAACTGTTGGCTATTTTTATGTCTTCTTTTGAGCACTATTTGGGTATTTGCTCATTTTTAATAGGGTTATTTAGGTTTTTCTTATTAAGTGGTTGAAGTTTATTAAATATAATGAATGTTAGTTCTTTATCAGATGTATAGTTTGTAAATATATCCTCCCATTCTGTAGGCCATCCATAACAAACCCACAGCTAACATCATACAGAACAGAGAAAAGCTGAAATCTTTCTCTCCAAGAACTGGAAGAAGACAAAAATGTCAATTTTCACTTTTATTCAACTTAGTACTGGAAGTCCTAACCAGAGCAATCAGGAAAGAGAAAGAAATAAAAGACATTTGAATTGGAAAGGAGAAAATCAAATTATCCCTGTTTGCAGATAAGATGATCTTACATATAGAAAACCCCAAAGACATGAAAAAAAATTGGAATAAACAAATTTAGTAAATTTGTATAATATAAACACACAAAAATTATTAACATTTCTATACATCAATAAAATTAACTGAAAAAGAAATCAAGAAAGTAACGCCTTGTACAGTATCTATAAAAACAATAAATTACCTTGTGGTAAATTTAACCAAAGAAGTGAAAGATCTCTATAATAAAAACTATAAAACATTTATTGTATATGTGTGTATATATATATGTATGTATATATAGAAAAAAAATTGAAGACAATGGACAGATAACCCATATTCATGGATTGGAAGAATTAATATAAAGTGTCCATATTACCCAAAGCAATCTATAGATTCAATGCAATCCCTATTAGAATATCAATTACATCCTTCAGAAATAGATAAAGCCATCCTAACTGTGTTTGGAAACAATAAAGACCCTGAATAACTAAAGAAATTTTCATCAGAAATAAAACAGCTGATGCCACCATGCCACCTGACTACAAAACATACTAAAAAGCTATAGTAAACAAAACATCATGATGCTGGCATAAAAGCAGACACAAGAAAATAATGCAATAGAAGAGAATGCCCAGAAACAAAGGTCCAGTGAATCTTTGAAAAAGGTACCAAATACACACAATGGGGAAATGAAAGCCTCTTCAATAAATTGTGCCAGAAAACTTAATATCCACATGCAGAAGAATGAAGGAAAGTAGACCCTTGTCTCTCACTATGTGTCACAATTAACTCAAAATGGATTAAAGGCTTAAATCGAAGACCTAAAACCATGACACTACTAGAAAAAAAAATCATTAGAAAAAATCTCCATGACATTGAAATAGAGAAGAATTTTTTGTATATAACCTTAAAAGCACAGGCAACAAAAGTGAAAACAGACAAATAAGATTATATTAAACTAAAAAGGCTATGTACAGGAAAGGAAACAACAGAGCAAAAACAGAAAACCTTTATTTCTCTGTATCACACTGATAAAAGCTAGGAATTACTTTATATCTCATTGCACAAAATTCACCAATGAAGTTTATCTGTATTTCCAGAAATAAGACTTCAGAAGTATATTGATTTTTGAATGGCCAAATTCTTTAAATTGTCCCTATGAGAATGCCTAAGGCCAGAAAACGAAGGCTATTTTCTTTCCTCTTCATCCTTTCTTTGGGGATGAGAGGTGAGTAGAGATATGGAACTCAAACTATCTAAGAGCAGAAATTTTGAAGACCATATTTCTGAAAGCACCTATAATCCTATGAAAAAAAAAATTGTCCCTGGATACAAGATACTCTGAGTAGTATTAGTAATTTTTACTTATCATATGTAACTCAGGCAGTATAAAACTTATTTTTGTTGGTGTTGATTTTTGTTATGTTTTGTTTTGCTTTCAACTACAGGTTATAATAGGAATAGCAGATTGTAGAATCTGTCAAACATTTGAGTCCTCACTCAGTGACAGTACCTTCTGCCCCTTCAGTTATGCTCATCTCCCACCACTACCTGGCACATCAGCATCACTAGTCTAGTAAATACTCTCAGAAGCCACTATTGATTATCATTCTATTGCAGACCCCATGAAACAGAGTTAACATAAAATTAACGTAGTACTGTGGGTTGACAAAGAAAGTAAAAGAATCTTAACTTTCATATTCTAAGCAATTTTCCACAAGAAATAAAGGTCCTCCCATGACTCATTTAAATGGAGACGGAGTAGAAAACAGAAAAAAAAATGGATAGGCATTGTGATCTAAATATCTTCCTCTACTGCTTCCCTTTATACCATGAGGCATAGTTAGGTAAAAAGTAAATTAATAAAATTAATAAATTAAAGATCAAATTTCTTGAATAAGAAAGTATATAAGAAAAGTGAATCAGCAGTCATTTTATTAAAGAAAAAATCAAAAATGCATAAAACTAATCCAAGCATAGAGAGAATTTTTATCATTGTAAATGTTTATTAACTTTATGCTTTTTTAGCTTAAAAAAAATATGTCCTACCAGTAGCTGCAGCTTTCTTAGGCTGTTGTAGCAATTTAGATGAACACTGTATAAGTAGAAGCATAGATTAATGACACTCAGAATCTCAGGACAACTTCTCAGCCACAAAGCATGTATTAATAATGCATATCTTTTTTTTTTTCTTGAAATAAAGTCTCACTCTGTCACCCAGGCTGGAGTGCAATGGCGTGATCTTGGCTCACTGCAAGCTCTGCCTCCTGGGTTCTAGCTATTCTCCTTCCTCAGCTTCCCAAGTAGCTGAGATTACAGTGCATGCCATCACACCCAGCTAGTTTTTGTATTTTTAGTAGAGATGAGGTTTTACTATGTTGGCCAGGCTGGTCTCAAACTTATGACCTCAAGCAATCCACCCACTTCAGCCTCCCAAAATGCTGAGATTACAGGTGTGAGTCACCACACCTGGCTGATAATGCCATGTCTTAAGTAAGATCTTGACTGAAGTAAATTCAAGCAAAGGAATATTCATGAAGACTTTTTAAGTATCTTTCCATCCCATCATCATGATTACTAACAATAAGGGCTAAAACACTATACATGAAAATTTTGGCAATGATCATCATTGGGTAGTGGGTGACTGAGCTTTACACACCATTTCATTGTACCATATAAGTTTTTATTATTTTAATATATAAATTTAAAAAATTACTATTGAAAAACAATCTTTACTTGCCCTGAAAACAAACAAGACACAACAAAATAGGAGTTATTATAGGAAGGCATTGTCCATATCTTTTAATTGTGGCTTATATTTGCTAATTTTCAAAGCACTATGGGAACATTTTCATTCACTGACATTTACAAGAAGGGTTTTCAAACTATAAGATACAAACTTTCCCAGAATTTTTGTCAAATTCTGTGTGGTATTCATGAGGGTTATTCATCAACATACTGATATCTCTTCCTGCATGTAGTGCTATTTTACTTAAACATTCCTTTAAATTGGAGATAGACATATGAATTGATTTGGACATTTGAAAGGAAGTACAAATTATATATATATATATATATATATATATATATATATATTCCTTATAAGCAGAATCCTCAAAGAACTTGTGCTTTTTAAAATGTTCTCCAGATTCTTTTGTCTACTGCCATGTAAGCAGTGATGTTCCATATAGTGAAGGCTTCCAGCTTCTATTCCAGATTAAAGACGATGTAGGCTGTGTTCATTTTTTAGGGCAGCCATAACAAACAACCACAAATATTTGGTTTAGAAAAGCAGAAATTTATTATCTCATAGTTCTAGAGTCAAAATCAAGGTTCCAACAAACTATTCTCCCTCTGAAGGCTCTAGAGGAGAATATTTCCTTGCCTCTTCCAGTTTCTGGTAGCTCCTGTCATTCTTTGGCATATAGGTGCATTACTCCAATCTAGCCTTCATCTTTACATTGTCTCCTATATATGTCTTTTTGCATATTTCTCTGTCTCTTTTAAGGACACCCTTATTGGATTTAAGGACGATCCTAATCTTGTATGATCTCATATCAATCCTTACTTTAATTATATCTGCAAATAACATATTTTCAAATAAGTAACATTCTAAAGTTCCAAATGAACAAAAATTTGGGGGAAATACTGTTCAACCCACTACATAGAACATATAGTGTAAGTAAGAAGTAAAATTTGTTATTCTAAACCACTGAGCATTTGGGATTATTTGTTATTGCAGAAAAACCTAAACCATTCTAAGTTCTAGCCCCCTTTTCAGAAAGAAAGTTTCTAAATTTGATTAATGAATGTTCTTTTAAATGTAAAGATTCTTGGAGGGTGTAAATTAACAATGCTATCTATAATATTAATTGCATCTGCCATCATCAAGCAATTTTTACATTAAACAATATTAAATGCCTTTGGTATTAGTACAATTAATCAATGTTCACACAAAAAGAAATTATAGAGCTTGTTCCCATACAGAACCTGTTTGAACATTTTAACGTATTTAACCAGCAACTTAATTAAATGGAAGTTTACTCAGATATCACGTGTACGTGTGTGTATGTGTGAGATGGAAAATGAGATCTATTATATAGCAAAGGGGAAACAAACTATTATCTGTTTAGTATCCATTAAGTACCTAGCATTATTATAGAGCCTTCTCACATATTTTATCTCATTTTGTCCTCCTAATACAGCTGTTAAATATTATAATTCTTATTTTATACATGATGAAACTGCAGCTCAGAGAGTTTAGGTAATTTGGTCAAGGCTATAAAGCCAGCAAGAAACAAAGTCTGAATTCTAATCTAAGGTTACTGATTAACAAAGACTGTTTTCTTTCTATTATACTGCAACACTAATAGAATGAACTAAGCTGATTAAATGACTTTCAGGACTAGTCGAATCTTTTCCAACTGATAGAGATATTTATAGATACACCTAAAACAACTAGCCCAAATTAGAAGCTATCCCATCCTCTTTGCAGATGAACTTGACTTTGTTTTATAAATGTGTGAGTTTGCTTTCTAAAAGACAGAAGGTGGGCTAAAGTAAAATGAATTTGTGTCATTTGCTTCTAAGCATAGTGACCCTTCAGCAAAAGGGAAGAATTAAAATAGTGGTATGAATATGAAGCTACTTTGATTATTGGTTATTGACCTTAAAGTCTAATTGTACTATACTTTTTTTTAACAAGGTAAGGAAGAACTTAGCTCAGTCTCTCAGCAGGAATTTCCACTGAAGAACCAATATGAGAACATTAAAAATTATGTACAAAATACCTTATTTGTCAGAGATCAAAGTGTTCATTATGTCTGTAAAGCAGAAGAAATTACAAATGGATAATCCTAAGTAAATCATGGACTCCTGGACTCCAAATGCTTAAGACTTAAACACAAAGAATACATAAATAATTTTCTACTATAAAAGACAGATATAACATTTATTTTTAGTGTTAGTATAAAAATTCTAAATGAGTTACTCACACTTAGATACAAGTCTACTATTTAAGAAAGTATTTTGTGAAATCTTACGAGATTCATAGTCATGTCTGTTCTCATTTATACTATATGCGAGCCATATATTTGATCTGTATGCAACACTTTATAATTTTTACCTCCCATACTTTAAAATTAAGCTAATATAATAGTAATTCTGTTATTGCTTCCTATATTTTTTAATACTTGCAGCTTCTCTGGATGCAAGTTCTATTTCAAAGTCAGTTTATTCAAAAAATTTTACTTGAGTTGTCATAAGTTGTAATCTTAAAATGGAAATTCTTCTTAGATGAAAGTTTAGAAAACTACAATCCACAGACACCCCTTGCACAAGAGGCAAATTTATTCTCCTCAACAATTTTAGAAGTACCACGGCTCTTTACTCTTAAGGATTAAAGAATGAATAGAAAGTTATATACACAAACAAATCCATTCAAAAGTGGGCAAAGGACATGAACAGACACTTTTTAAAGGAAGACATTTATGAGGCCAACAAACATATGAAAAAAATGCTCATCATCACTGGTCATTAGAGAAATGCAAATCAAAACAGATCAAATACTTCTTGTTCTCACTTATAAGTGATAGTCAAACAATGTGTACACGTGGACATTGAGTGTGGAATGATTAACACTGAAGACTTCAGAGGCTGGGAGAGTGGGAGTGGCTGGGTATTGAGAAATTGCTTAATGAGTACAGTGTACATTATTCCGGTGATGGATATACTGAAAGACTGGACTTCGCCACTACACAATATAAAACCATGTAGCAAAATTGCACTTGTACCCCTTAAACTTATATCCCCCGCCCCCTCAAAAGAGTGTTCTATTTTTATTTCAATTGGATGTTCTTCTTTTCCTTAAGGGCACTGGCACTAGCACACAGAGTTGGCATGACCCATCAGGAGACAGGTGCTGGAAATCCCGTACCTTCTGACACAGGGTGGTAGTCTTCTCCAGAGGTGGCGGAACCATCCTTGGTGTGGACTCTCACGATGGAAATCTTTGAAGTGTCTCCTTGGCGAATCACTGGAATTCTTATAACCACTGACTCTCCAGGTTCTTTGGGTTCAGTGACACTAAATTTGGTTTCTCCAAATTTAATAACAGTCTCTAAAATTGTGGGAAACACAGACAAATGAAACTGTTAGTAAGGGGAATGCTTTCCCCACATTTCTAATGTTTATTTCCATGTGGGAGGGGCTTAGTGACTATTCCATTCCTGGCTTCTCTCTGTCCTCTCACTCAAAATTAGTGGTGTGTGTGGAAGGAAACGCAGTCACGTGCTGTCCAGCTCCTTCCTGGGATTTAACCAGCCCCCAGTGAGCATGTGATCCCAGCTGTCTATATGTGCCATAAATTACACGTGAGCAGGTCACTGAAGGTAGGTGAGGAGGGAGGAAACGGTTAATACCCCTGTACTCAAGGGTGTGTACAGAGTAGAGGGCAGGTATGGATGTTTGGGATTCAGTGTTTGTATATAAGCCATATTCTCCAAGGTCAACTTTATCAGTTTTAATGGTTTATTTTGTTCCCCGTTTGTTTGTCTTTTTTCTATTTCTCAATTGCTTAAGAACCCTAGTCAGAAAGCTGGGGAGGCGGGGAGATTTTTTCTGAGCCACTTAAAACCTTGACTTGGATGGATTTTAGTTCCCAATTTACAGTTGAACACACACAAAAAGTGACTTCTTACTATCAGCATCATCTCGGATCCTTATGAGAGTTTCGTTTTGTTCACCAATTGCAGCCCCAAAGGGAGAGTTGCTTTGTGGAGTGCCGAGTACCAGGCGGAGTTCCTCTACCTCCTCATAGAGCACGTCATCCATCAGCTCAAGGATGCAAGGCTTTTCCACCTCACCTGGAACAATAATGTTAGCAGGTTAATCACATCCCATAGGAATATATCTACAACTAGGAATGTGAGCACCATAAGGGCAAGAATGTTGATTTTGAACTGCTGTATCAGTTCAATATGTAGTGTTTGTCATGTAAGAAGCCTTCAATAGATATTTGTTGAATAAGTGAATAAATATTTAAGTACATGCAATGACCAGCCCTTATTTATATAGGGAATTTCTTTAATTTCTGTCTTTAAGCAATGCCATACATCTTAGAAAACAAGGGGAAAAGTGCAAATGCCAATTTTGTTTATGCATTTCTAGAATTACATTAAAAAAGCAGGATTAGCAGCCTTGCATTTGTTGATCATTGTTAATTTGACCTCAACACTAGTTTCTAGTATTATTAACTTCTGACATACTAAACAAATCATTGGGCCAAGTTTAATTCCCAGCATTGTAAAATCTGTACATTTGATATGCTCTTGTCCGTTGAATAAGTTTTAAATAAACCATATATCACATCACTGGAAATCAATAAGTTAATGCAGATACCATAAAGAGCATTCATTCAACTTGTTAAAAATTGATCTCACTTTCCTCATTTAATGGACATAAAACCATGGCATAAGACTGTTCATATCAAGGAAGTTGTATTTCCCTGATATATATTTCTGAGTAAAAATTTGGCTTCTTCAAATTTCTCAAAAAAATTTCAAGTGAAGCTTACCAGGGAGGAATGTAATGATGGACATATCAGTGTTTGGGCGTTCTTCAAAGTCCATCATCACCTGTGCAGACCCCTGCCGGGTATAGCATCTCACTGAAGATCTGTACTGGACATCCCCACTCCTATGGATCATTGTAACTATCTGCCCATCACTTTCACTGCCAGTATATATTCGTTCTTTGAATTGCATCTTAGGCACTGCAAAAACAAACAAGAGATCAAAGTGAACAGAAATTTCCTTGTGGAAAATGGCATTTCAGAAGATGTGGTTTAGTGGAAAGAATAATGAAAAGTAAGTGAGAAGAACTGGATTCTGTCTCCATTCAGCCAACATTTTGCCTTGACCAAATCACTTAAGAGTCACCTTTGACATTTTGCTCTGCCTGTTTGGTAAAGTAAGGCTATACAATGAAATGCTAACAAGTGGATAAAACCACAAACCTTAAGATATTTGTATCTACATGTTTCTTAGTCATGAGTCTTTCAGAATTTCTTGACATGAAGAATACTAAATATTGTGCACATAATTATAAGCATAGTTTACTTAGATCATGTTGGGAAAGTTGACTCTGTGTGTGTGTGTGTGTGTGTGTGTGTGTGAGAGAGAGAGAGAGAGAGAGATTTTTAGGTGACACGTATGCTAGGTCAATGATGTATACACTTGTAACAGAGAAATGTTACAAGTGTAGAGGGGAAGGAGATGAAAGAAAGTGTCTTGTGCTGGAAAGTGGAGAAAGATGTTCCACATGGTTCCACCCATCTGTGGTGAGAATTCTTGAGGTACAATCAAGATACTGATGACAACATCGCTTTTTTTTCTTTAAAGTTTGAGAGGAAGAATAAAAGTTTTATTCTGAGACTGTCTAATTCTGTCAAAATCATTAGGAAGAGAAAGGTGTGGTCAGCTAGGGTATTTGAATGAGTTGGACTATGTCCCCCTCAAATTCATATGGTTAAATCCCAACCCCCAATACCTGAGGATGTGATCTTATTGGTAGGTTGGGTCTTGGCAGAAGTAATTAAGTTAAAATGAGGTCATTAGGGTGGGCTCTAATCCAATATGACTGATGTCCTCATAAAAAGGGGAAAAATTAGAGACACAGGGCACATGATGTGAAGAGACATAGGGACAAGATGGCCATCTTCAAGCAAAGAAGAGAGGCCTGGAACATCCTTCCCTGATGGCCTTCAGAAGGAAGCCTACCAACACCTTAATTTTGGACTTCTAGCCAACAACCATGACATAATAAATTTCTGTTTTTTAAGTCACTCGACAGTAGACTTTGTTACTGAAGCCCTAGCAAACAAATATTTATATATAGCTTATCATCTTGCTTATCATATATATATATATATATAAACCTTAGCTTATCATTTCACTTATCATTGTAAAATTAATAAATACTCACAATCGGAGACAGAGTCATTTATGGACACTGTGGCTTTGCTGGGCTCCCCAAGGGCTGCGTTCATAGGCATACGAAGCACCAGTTCAAATTTCTCAATTCCCTCCAGCACTGGTTGTCCTAGATCATCCAGAATGGCAACACGAACAGGCTGCATGTTGACTCCAGGTGCAAAATCTAAATTACGGCTGATACCCACATAGTCTGTTCCAGCTATAACAGTAACAAAAAAATATTCAGTTGGGGACTAATTATATTGAAAAATTATAAGACATACATTGTGTAATTATATTTATAATTTTTTAAAAAAATAGAGATCAGCATAACCCTACAGAAAAATACATTTAATAAAATGCAAAAGATTAGTATCTACATAGCTACTGTGGTGGTAGATCAAAGATCAGCTGCTGAACTTTATTTATGTTTCATGGTTAGACTTTGGATTAGTTATAGTTCCTCTGTGTTATAGTTCTTCTAACTTTAGTTTGAAAATTCTCTAATAAAGGTAATAAAAATCAGGCTTAGAAAAATCAGCATATCAATCAAATATACGATCCTCCTAAATTACATATGAAATATAGACATTTAAAATTTTGTTAACCTTAATTAAGTGTTTATAGATCTTTGCTGGAGCTACTGTAGAACATCCTACTTAGGTATATGGTTGCCTGTTAGTTAAAGCAACACATTTACAGTACCAGCCCTGCCCACACTCCACCCACCCTTGTCCCAGGCAAAGAGAGGCTTCTACTCTCAGAGGCATATTCGATCTTTAATTTAATATTTTTCAGATAAAGGGAGCTATATCTAGTGTTGATACCTCCATTTATATCTAAAGTAGTTAAAAACAAAACTGTCTTTTAATCTGTGGCTACTACATCCACAAAGACTGACAGTGGTGGGCAATAGCTGAATAATACTGCTTCTTTCTTTATTTTTATAGCTTCTGCTCTTCGGACTGTCGTTCTGTATCCACTTTGCCTCTGAATGTGTAACTTTGCTTGAGTACATCTGTCTTTAATTCATTTTGTAGAATGTCCATGTCTCCTTGTGGTCTTTTTTACACTTTTTCTTTTCCTCTGCTTCTTCCCCTTTGCTCTTATTTCTCTCTCTCCCTCCCCTCATCTCTGATTTGAATCTTTCTCTTAAAAATGACTAATTTAGTTAACCAAATGTTTACTGGGCACCTGCTACATGCAGAGCACTATACTGCTTCCACTACATTAAAAAATTTAAAACATAAGGGTGACTTTTAAAATGGTATAACCTGTGATTGCTTTGTATAATGAATGTGCGATGTGTGTATGACATGCCTGTGTGTTCTCATATGTGTGTATTTGAGAAAGTTTGTATTGTTGGTCATTTAGAAAAAAAAAAAGGAAATTTTGAATTCTATGCTTGCTGTAAACTTTATAGACAACTTTTTGGAGATGCAGATCCTGGAATAAAAGATGTGCTAGTTAGTACATTTTTTATAATGAAGTATGGAAAAACCTTTTGGATCTGAAGTATTTATAGGGACACATGGTTAAAATAAGGAGACAGCCAACTGAAGACACATGCCTGCATAATACTTAAATGTCATAGGTTTCTGTGGGGATAGATAGATAGATTATGTGCAGCAAGATGATTTTACTGCATATAATGCCACAACATTCAACAATATTAGATTTTCTGAGAGTAGAGAACCACTTCATGGAAACATAGGCCTTAGTATATAGATCCTTTGAGTCTTGTGTTTGTAACCTAGCTTCAGATTCATGATGCTTAAATGTACTTTCCCAAAGTAGTAAATAAAGCCTAGATTTACCTCCTAGAGTAATAACTTCAGCAAAAACAATACACTCAGCCAAACTGCTTTAATAGAAGTGAAATATTTCAGCTTTAAATAAATTTGTGCCATGGTCATTGAAAATTGCAGAACAACTGAAAGAACCGAGCGGGAAACTGCTCACCCTCTGCAGAGGGAGGATCTGTTTTCCGAGATCTCACTGTGACACTAGAAGACTTGGACAGGTCCGTGCCCATTCTCCACACCCGCACTTCCACGGAACCGGCATTCTCATCCACAGAGTATTCCACATCACTGAAGTAGAAGATGGGTTCTGTTAAGAATGGAACACAAATCATTTCTGTTATTTTTAATTTTTCACATCCAACTCTATTGGCATGATTCCAAAGAAGAATGTGCTTCCTCTTAGGGACTTCCTTATATCATCACACTTTTTCCTTTTAGTAAGATAATGTCTCTTCCATTGGTACTTTTCAGGTCAAAGTATTACTGCTTAACAATCAAACATATGCACAGTAAAGTGCCCAACAAAATATCTTCATCTTGAGGCATGAGTTAGTTTGTCCTTCATATGTAGGATGATAAGGGGCTTCTAAAAGTGCCTCTGGAAACATAGTTGGAAAAATAGAACTAAATGAAACAAAACACATACCTGATTATCATTTTTTTTAGTTTGGCCCAGCCACTCACTCAATGATCTCCTACCAAGTTTCCACTCTGGAACAGGGCTATAACTTTTTGCATTATGCCATTTTCTGGTCCATTAGATTTGAGCTTAATTCAGTGTATATGGGCCTGTTATAATTATGATGGTTAGAACCTACTGTCTGTAACTAGACTGAAGACCGCTAGCCCTGAAGACTGCAGGGCTTGACTACCACTTACCTGTAGAGTATTGGAGATGCTCTATAAACCAAGCGAGATTTAACTAAATAAATAATCTCATACTAAGAGGTTAATATTAATTCTAAACACACATGAAAATGAGGCAAATTTGTTTACTATACTAGGGCACAAGCTTTGGGGACTTTGTATTTTTTTCCAATATTGGTGATAAATTTGAATTGATCTAATCACTGTTTCTGCCTCGCTCAATCTGTGGCTGATGGTTTACCTTGTGATAGAGCTGCTAGAAATCTGAGGTTTAGCAGTCAGTTGACCAATGAAAAAACAGATTTAATTTGTGAGCTTACTGTAAAAAACATAATTCATTTCAAGATATATAGAGGCTCACAGGAAGTTGCAAAAGTAGTATATACTTCACTTATTGTGAGCTTATTTTTATAAGCAAGTATTAAGAAAGATAAATTATATCACTCAGAATGAAGAGTAATGATAATAGTTACCATGTATGAACAGACGCAGGTGAATGTACACACTTAAGGTGAACAACCCTTTGACTTGACACATTCTAGTCATCTGTCTCTAGTTTTACAAGATTCAGAAGGGCTGAATCTAAAAGAACATGCAACTCACATTACTCTTCCTTAAGAAGGAAGGTCACTAAAAAGATGATATCATGCTTCAGAGCAACTAATTGAATTCCCACACATACCAAATCAAGCAAAACTCTACAACAATGGCTCACAAAGCCACTTGGAAAGCCAAAGAAAATTCATTTTGTGCATTGTTCAAGTTGAGTATAATTTCTTTATTTTCCTGCCCCAAATAAATTACCTTTATTTAAACTAGAAAAGTTTGTTTTCTTTGTTTCTTCACATGGTGGGCATGATAAAAATCATACAGCTCTCTCAAATTCTTCAATAGTACAAAACCAACCTTAGAAATTTTGTTCACATATTTTGGTTCAGGGGGTTATAAATGTCCCTACAGCACAGTTTACCTCCTTCTTATCCTTTTAACTTGGACGGTGCTAGGGCACATGAGTGTACGTGCACAGATGAAGGTGTTATCTGTTAACCTCAGTCAAAGCAGACCTTGACTACAAGCCAATACATTCCTGACATTTCTCACACTGAGGCAGGGGGCAAAGGTGAAGACAGAGAAGCTATGAAAATGCATCTTCTGACCAGATGGCCAAACCAGGCACATCTGTAAGTCTTTTAAAAGGCTTCCATAATTATTATGAAGGCTTGATCACCTGCATCCAACAAGTGATCTCTGTAAGTCCCTTTACATTCTTGGCAAACTACATCATCACCCAAATTAGGTTTCTGAGTCATGGGAGAGAGCTGTGAAATGCAGTTAATGGAGGACCTCTTATTTAACAATGATACCTCCCCATCTTCCCATCTCCCAATTCCTCACAGACACATAACAAAAACAGAACACAATAAAATCATGTGAGTGAATAGACAACTGTGAAACACCAAATAAGCTACACATTGGGGACCAAATGGTATGTTGCATGTTTCAGACTCATTCTATCAACTCTAACACAGGTGTTTTTACTTTACAGCTTAATGTGTAGTTTTTATTAAAAAATATACAGAAGTCTTATATGTGTAGCACTCTGAAAACTTTTGTCATTCAAAATGAAGATGAATGAGTTACCATATATGTACAGACACATGTGTTTTATATGCATGCATGTGTATTTGTACAAGTCTGTATGTCAGCAAGACAGAGAAAAAGAGGTTGGGGTGGCATGGAGCATGACAATGTTAGAAAAATAAAAATGATATGAATGATGCAAATAACATTGTTATGTTGCCTATTACATAATATAGTGTTATCTCCTGTAGGAAGAAGGAGGGATAATGGCAAAGGGATTTTAACCCTAAATCCTTCAACTTTAATTCAGTGCTAATAAAAGGAGAAAAGTTAATTAACTACTTCCTTAAAGCTTTTGATTATGAGTAGATTTATTTATATGATTTTTCTCCCTCTTTGTGCTCCACTCATGATGATTGAAAAACTGGTCAATCAATTGCAATTACTGAAGTTAAAAGTTTGAAGTGATTATTATGAGGTTAAAACACATTCAATAGTTTCTATAACAAAAAAGAAAAGAAACTCTGCTAACTACCTAGTTTCTTGTGCCTGAATAAAAAATGGCTAAACATCAGCATATTTTTTTCAGTGTTAGATGAGTGAGAACTAAAAAGAAGCAAAAATTACGTTTATTTCAATTTCTCATATCTTTTCAAAATATCTAAAATGTGAATATTGTTTATAATCATTACCACTGGGACAAAACCTTCTGTAATATGAATGAGTTAAAGACACGTCAAGGAGTGAATTGAGTTATAGATGTCACTTAAGAAAAATAGCAAGATGTTCCTGGGACACTTTAATGAGTACTAAGCTAGAAGAAGGAATAAAATAATAAATAGATGAGACTGTCATGCCTTTGAAAGTTATCTGTGCCAAAATCCAGAATAACTGCTTATCCTCAAAAATTATTATTTATGAGTAAGACTTTTAATTCACCTCTTTCTTTGGTAAACTTTTTTTTTTGGCCTAGAAACTTGGTTTCTTTTAAGAAAATAAGTAAACTGAAATCTTTATAGATCAGTTATGGAACTAGCCCCCCCACTTAAAGTAAATTAGAAGTCTATTCAATTTTTTAATTCAGTTCTTAAATACACACTCTGCCTTGTACCATGTTTAAATTCACAGACTTAATGGATAAAACAGTCAGTGCAGGGTATTATTACCTAGAATGAGAGGATGATCAAATAAAGCCACTCATCTCACAGCCTACACCCACCTAAGACCATAAAACAGTCATTGCTCATCACTCCACCACCCTCAGATGACACTCCAGAATGCAGAGGAAAGATAAGTTTATCCAAATTGTCTGTGAGCAGTGCAAGGGAGGTTTTAAATTGGCCTAGTGAGTGTGAAATTCATAAGGGAAGCCAAACTCCACACTTTATCCCTTGAAGTCTTTATACTTTTAAATGAAGGACATAGATCAAGGCATTGACTACAGAAAGGTCTATTTTAGCTCATTAAACATAAATGCACTTCTCAAGGTTGGGATAATTTCACTACCCACAGCACAGAAAGGATCACATTTATTTCCTACAAATGTAGAAAAGGTGGCCAGGAGGTGAGCCATATAGCACACATACCTGCAACAAAGACAAAGAGAAAACAATTTAAGTTTCTTTCCCAGAGGAAAAAAGTGAACTTTTTTTTTTCAGTGTCTAGATGGATGTTTACAATTACAGTGTGTCTCATGAGATGAAAGGAAGAGGTGCCAGTAGTAATTGCTATCTGGAGCCAAATCTTATTTACTCACGTGCACATAGACCATCATTCAAGTAAGCTTTGTAGATCTAACCAATGTGTTTGCTTAGAACTGAATGAAGTAAAAGCTTTAATGCTGCTTTTTCATCCAGTGCTGAAAATAAGACAAAGGAATTGTTTCCAAATGAAATCTTTCTTCTGAGATTTGGACCCTGAAAACTTACTGCCTAATCAAGCCATGTCCCACGGGCACCTCAAGGTGAACTTCTCCATAATGGAATCCACAAGGTCACCTCCACTCCCCTTCCCCTGGTTTCTCTCTGTCTCATTGCCACTAATCCAGCTGCAGGCAGTAACACCTTCTATTTGAATTTTCCCAGCAACCACTCAACCAGGCTCTTAAGGAAAGTAATCATCCCTCAAAGCAAATGTCATCATGGTACTCCCTTTGCTGAAAGCCTCTCAACTTTCCTTACTGCTCTTGGGATTATTCACAAGCTACTTAACATGGTTTACAAGACACTGAAACATTTGGGCTTGGTTTGCCTTTTCAACCTCATATGAGCCCCTTTTCTACTGAACAATCGTGTCTCGAATGTCTTAAATGTGCCCCTGCCAACCTTTGGTCTATGGCTGCTGCTGCTGCTTTGAATGCTCCTCCCACCTCCTCATCCAGATACTCCTGCTCTACTCATCTTCCAAGCTTCTGCAGAAAAGTCACTTCTGTGGGGAGCACCCTGCTTTCCCCTATCAAAGCCCTTGCTCATCTTCTACTGTCACTATGAGTATGTCCTCTACTGTCTCTGAAATTCTGTAAAGGGAGGAATCAAGCCTCCTCTATTCACTGGTACCTCCCTAACACTTAGTTTAATCAATGCAATAGGTGAGCAATCAGTATTTGTAGAATGAGTTAACATCAAAGTAGAATTATTTGTTTGCTACAGCAAATGAATAAATATCTCTGTCTTTGTGGCAGGTGAGTTAAAAGAGGACACTCTTAGAATCAAGCAGTGGCAGTTAAGAAGCCTCAGAAAGACGAGCCAGTGATTTTTCTCTGCAGTAAAACGACTTTGCAAGGCTACCCTTTGAATCTGCGAGAAATCCACAGGGAAGGAACAGTGAATCAAAGTGACCTCAAAGAGAAGAGGTTTTTTTCTTTTCTTTTGAAATACTTTGTTTTCACAGGTTCCCAGATAGGAAGTATACTAGAATTATCCAAGAGAATTTAAAAATACAGATGCTAGGGCCTCCTCTCCAACTTACCAAATCAGAATCTCCAACAGGTGCTTCCAGTTACCAGTGTTTGTTTATTAATAAGTTTTAGGGTTTTTTTTTTTTTTTTTTTTTTTGTGTTTGAGCTTTTTGTTCTTGTTGCCCAGGCTGGAGTGTAATGGTGTGATCTCAGCTCACCGCAACCTCCACCTCCCAGGTTCAAGTGATTCTCCTACCTCAGCCTCCCAAGTAGCTGGGATTACAGGCATGGACCACCACGCCCAGATAATTTTTTGTATTTTTAGTAGAGATGGGGTTTTACCATGTTGGTCAGCTCGTCACGAACTCCAGACCTCAGCTGATCCACCCACTTCAGCCTCCCAAAGTGCTGGGATTACAGGTGTGAGCCACCGCGCCTGATCTAGGTTTTAGCTTTTAGAGCAGTTTTAGGTTCATGGCAAAACTGAGCAGAAGATACACAGATCTGCACATGCCCCTGGCCTCCACACAGGCACAGCACTAGTTTTTAAAAACCTCGACAGGCAACCAACTTGGAGTCAGCAATCTGCATATAGTTTTAGTTCATTTCAGTGTCTTTAACATTGGTAACTTAATTGCTAGATACCACACTGTCTGTTTTAAATTCAGTGCCTTATTTCATCCTCACAATCACCCACTGAGGTGTGTACTATATATATTAATCCTGTTTTCACAGGTAAGTAAATCAAGGATTAAGGAGATTAACAGATTTGCCCAAAGCTGTGCTGTACATCAGGGAAATAGTGGAATTAGGATGCATATCTAGATAAAGCCTGTGCCCTTGACTACTATTAAGGGAGGAAAGGAGTCATAAAAGGTTTTTACAAGATTTTTATGGACAAAATTTTTACCTAGCAATTCAATATATGAGGATGTGTCATAAAGAAATGCTAACCTAAATGTTCAAAGATGCATACAGAGAATTGTTTATTGTATTTCATTCATTTATATTAGGGTGCAATTGGAAACAAGCCCAAAATCCATCAGAAAGGGATTAAATTCAGTTCTCTCACAAAATGGACTACCAGACTATAAATCATGTACATATATATACACATATATATATTTTAAATATCAACTAGGAGAGAGACCCAAGATGGCGGATTAGGAGCAGCTCAGGATTGCAGCTCCCAGTGAAAGTGCAGAGGGTGAGTGGACGCCGCATTTCCAGACGGATTTTTATTACCCCAGACCAGGAGATTCCCAGGCGGAGCAGCCCCACAGG